>JAEMWC010000656.1:0-77500 GCA_016490735.1 Pachyseris speciosa
AATCGCCATACATTGCAGTCGAACCGTCTCGTCGAAGAAAAATACTCGTTCAGTATAATCTTTTTGTAACCGCATCATCTAAATTGACGGGTGGAGCAAAGATCAGTAATGGCATTGTGTTCATATTCAGATTTTGTTGTGCAATCGTAATCGAGTTTGGTTTTGCAACCTCTGGTCCACATAACTTTTGTTTACAGCATCTTTGTGGGTTTGAGGGGTTATCCTGCAGGTTGAGGATTTTGTTTAGTTTCATGTCAATATTACTGCCAAAATGCAACATGGCCGTTTTCAAATTTCAAAGCCGGGTCAATGGAGAAAGTAAGACAAATTGGTATGATAGCCATAGGCCCCATAAACGATGATATGTGTTTTTGGTGTTAGACGCAGGAGCTGTGCTGGAAAGTAAACATCAATTGACGCTTGACCGCCACCAGTTTTTTTCGATTCGGAAAAGCTTCTTCATATAACCAATCAACATACGGGGTTTTGAGAAAAAGGTTTTTGAAATGGCTGTCCGCATCTCGTATATTCAATGTGCGAAGATCGAGCCAATTGTAGCTTGGCGTGGGTCTGATGGTGAGTAAAACTCTCAGTAACAAATGTGTACCGTCCATTTCTTAAAGAATGTCACATTAAAACGAATTTTGGATGTAAAGTTGCCTTTTCGTTTAATGAAAAAAGACAATGAGGACTTGTTTATGTGGTATGGTGATCTGTCAAAATTCTCAATTTGAAGGTTGTTGCACCACTGACTGCAGAAGACTTGGATATGTCTTTTAACAGAAAAGCGAATGGGTTGCGTTGAGCTCCTGATGCTGAAAAAACAAGGTCATCAACATACTTTTTGTTGGCAGAATCTTTATCAGAGTTTGGAGTCTCAACATTTGTTATTTTATTGTCACCCATGTCAAGATCACCAGTCATTGCAACACTTCCATCTTTTTTAGAAATGGTGAAACATCAATGCCAGTAATTCCAGCAATTTCAGTATCAACATACCCCTTTGTGGCTGTATCATTGTTTGCTGTTGGCGCTGCTACATTAGTCAATTTGTTACCTCCAAGATTCAAATCAGAAGTCATTGCAACGCTTCCATCTTTTTTCACAAAGTCAGAATTAACATATGCTATATTCGCTTTATTATTCGACAGATATGTGACAGCATCATCAACGTATTTTTTAGTTGCCTGTCTTGTGGAAGTATAGGGCGTGCAACATTGACTATTCTATGAAAACTCATTTTAAACCTCACGATCAAATACAATTCTTCCTCCTTCTATTTCAAAAGCTGGGTCGTGAATATGTGATAAAATGATATTAGAAAATCCATAAACACCATAAACTATGACATAATGTTTTTTATATTTTGTAAATATGGTGAAATCAACAATAACTCCATTGATGTGGAACCATGACTTGTTTTTTCAAGGAAGAATATTCTCTTAAGATAACCATCAACAAGATGAGTCTTTGGAAATGCTCTTTTTATTGAATCCTTTCTTTCAATTAAATTTGATGACAGATTGTCGTCATCGACTGTTGCATTATTTGGTTACCATCAGTATAAAACTCAACAACTAAAGTGTACTTTGAAACTTCCAATTGTGTCAGATCAAAACGAAGAACAGTTGTAAGACCAGCAGTAGGAATAACAAAAGACAAGGCTTTTTTATTTATTGAGTAAGGGCTTTTATCATAGTCTTCCAATTGCAGATTATTCGCATTTCTAAGAATAGTTGTTTTTGATGTATCTTCAAGAAGAAATTGAATGGATTAACACGTGTTCCTTCAATTGATAAAACAGCATCATTAACATATCCCAAGTTAGCAGAATCATAATGATTTACTGGATCACCAACATCTGTCAAACGTTTATTTTCAATGTCATAATTACCATCTTGTGTTAATCTAAATCCATCACCTTTGGGACCAACAGCTCCAGTAGCTCCTTGTGGACCAATTGCACCTGTATTACCTTTGGACCTCTATCACCTTTTTCACCTTTGGGACCAACTGGACCAGCTGGGCCTCTTTCACCAGTCCAGTTTCTGTTTATCTTGATTTATTTGAGCAATTAAAAAACTCCCATTATATCATCTTGTTAGATTAATTTTTCGATTCTTTCTGTTTTTGGGATTCTCCTGTTTTTCTGGATTTTGAAAATTATTGATTGCCATATAATATTAGATTAGATTAAACAGCACCATAAAAATTTCTCTTGATTGTTTTCATCGGCTTGTCGACATAACAGAAGGAATATGGTTTTTTGGTTGCTTCAATGTATTTCTTCTTGTCAATTCCAAGCTCCTGTGCAATCAAGTTCCTTTCTCTTGAGGATGGGAAATCATAAAGGCAGAAGTGACTGCAATTGAGTCTGATTGATTTTGGGCATCCATAGAATGATTGTGTGAGATATATGACTGAACAGTTCTTGTGTCTCCCTGAATGAAATAGCTTATGATTTGATCTTGTTTTTTTATCAGTCACGAAAATCATCAAAAACAACCAATCGCTGCAAATCTGTGTCTTTTATTTGTTCAACTGGCAATATCTCTTCTTGACTGCAAACCAAGGCAGGATATCCAATGTGACTGCTTATTTCATCCATTACTTTCCGAAGATATTGATATTTGTCTTGATCTAAATTTTTTGCATAAAGATGTATCTGATCATAATAAACCAATGGTTCCATAATCAGATGCATGAACAATGTTGTCTTTCCAGATCCAGAATTACCAGCCAGCAGCATCCTGAAAGTGTCTTTTGGCATATACGGATACAACTGTCTGAATGAATTCTTTAAACCCTGAATATCATAATTAGGGATTTCCATATGTAAATAGTTTAGATTAGTCTAACACAATTGTATATGGATATAGAACGAATGAAAAGGCTTCTTAAAAGTGGAATTGAAGCTGGAAACAAAACAAGAGAAGTTCGTGATGTTATCAAGACTTATGAATACAGAAAACAGGATGCATATGATACAACATCAGAATTGCTGAAACCCTCTATTGATGTCCAGAAGAGTGTGAAAGAAAGTGTCGACGAAAAACAGGATGAAGTCATTAAACAGTTGAAAAAAAATCAAAAGGCTTTACACAAGGACTTGATGATGTTATTGAAGCTAATAGAAGAGCTATTACAATGGGAACGGAACTTCACAGACCATTGAAGCACCTGAAAAAGAGGATCGGACACCCAACATATTATCGATCGATAACTATTTCGATAAAGATGCAGAATTAATATTAAAAAATAACAGGCTTTTGAAACCAGGCGATTTGAACTCAATCACCCCACAAAAACTTGTCGAGGAAAAGAAAAAAGCTAAAAGAAATAAGCCAGAATATGGGAAGAAGAAAAAAAAAATCATCACTCCAAGAAAATGAATCTCATAAAAGAGAAATACAAACTTGAAAGAAAATACAGAGAAAACGATTGATGATGTATTAGCTTCTTACAAATACAAAACAGGGAAAGGAAGGGTTCAAGGGGGCGCATTTTTGGGTGACATGCTTTCAAGACTACAGTTACTTGGTGGATCTATTTCAGCCGGCAACAACAGCATGGGTGTTAAAAATGAATTCACAAAAATATTGCATACATTGAACAGACTGGGAATCCTGAAAACCGGTGAGTTGAATAAAATAATGATGAAATATCTAATGTAAAAGTATATGACAGAAATTTCATTACGATTCAACAGTAAAAACAGAGACAAAATTGGTGTCAGCAAGAGTCATGATTTTGAAAAAAGATTCAATACACCTCTTAAATTAACGAATGATTTAAAATATGAAATGGCTGTGAATGTCATCAATATGACATACAGTTGGTACAATATCAGAGATATTTATTGACAATAATCAAATAAAATACAGTATTGATGGAGGTGCAAACTGGTCACAGTGACATTCGTCAACGGTATGTATTCATATGACGATATCATGATTACATTCATAAATTCATGGAAAAAAAAAACCAAGACTTAATCCAGATGAAACAGATGAAAAAAATACAAGTATGGTATTAACATTTTTTCGTTTTGTCAACATATCGCATTTTGATTGAACTTAATGAAAACTATCGAGTGGATCTGAGAAATCAGATTTCAGAAAACTTATCGGTTTCGATTCAAAATTAGTTCCAGCCACAGAATATGGAACAAATCTACCTGATATCACAAGAAGTGTAGATGAAATTTATATCAATTGTGATTTGGTGACAGATAGCATTGTTGATGGAAATAGCACAAATACAATCGCTGTTATTCCTGTCACAGATCTCGTTAGAAGTTTACCTTTCACTTACAAACCTCGTTTTCTTTCATGGAATCCAGTCTCAACACATATAATCAGCTCAATACGTTTTTATGTCACAGACTTCTTCTAGAGCTCCAGTCGATTTAAATGGGATAGATTGGTATATTGAGTTGTTCTTGAGAGTACAAATTATAAAACCTAATAGTATATGAAACGGTTTGAGTTTAAAAAATATGAACAACATGGTGAAGGTATTGTGACTGATATGATCAAAACAGCTGGAAAAAAAGCAGCAACAACAATTGGTGAACATGCTGGCAAAAAAGCTGGTGACAAAATCATAGAACTTTTGAAAAAGAGAAAAAGTGGAAACGAGTGGAACTGAGAGTGCGAGCCAGACTGGTGGTTTAATCAAAAGAAAGAGAGGCCGACCTCGTAAAATAACTTTTATCTAACACAATAATATATGTCAAACTATCGTGACTCAAAATATATCGAAAGATATGAAGATGTAGTGTTCGAACTAGAGACAGCAC
Source organism: Pachyseris speciosa (assembly GCA_016490735.1). NCBI lineage: Eukaryota > Metazoa > Cnidaria > Anthozoa > Scleractinia > Pachyseridae > Pachyseris > Pachyseris speciosa. Next base: position 4,802 of record JAEMWC010000656.1, read on the forward strand.
TTAATACTGTAGTAGCAAACAATGCTCATCAGAGGAAAACAGGTTACCGTTTCGTTGTTGATAACAGTGGAGAGACTACACCATTTGACTGGTATAATGCCCGTTTTAATGTTATTTTCATTGTAAAGAAGCTTGCAGATGGAGCTGACATTGCTGCTGCAGATCGAAATGGTATTGTTAATTCAGTTCACGCTCTTATTAACACCATTAATGTAAAAATGAATGGTCTTGATGTTTATGAATGCCGAGATGCTAACCAGGCCACAAATATTAAGTCATTGCTTGAGTATTCACAGGGTTATGCTGTAAGTCAGGGAACCAATGAGTTCTTCTATCTTGACGACAGCAGACAAGCTGAAAGAGTTGCACAGGTGCTTACTTATAACAAAGGTTTCGCAGCTCGTAAAGCACTGTTGAATGGTGGTGGTGAAGTAAATGCAGAGATAGCATTGAACAGATACGGTTTTTTCAAGAGCTTTTGGGATGAGCTTATGCCTAACTCAAAAATAGAGTTGAACCTGACACTTGAAGTGATGACAATATGATTTGGCAAGCTGCTGATGAATGTCGTGTGGTACTAACTAAATTCCAGCTAATTGTTCCTCGTATTATTTTTAATTCTACGGGAAAGTCTTTATACATGAGCAAGTATCTTGACAACAGAAAGTGGACTTACATGAGAGAAATGGTTGAGAGAGGCAATTCAACAAGACAACAGACAGCCAATTTCCGTATTTCCACAGGAATAAACAAACCCAGGCATGTCTTTGTATTCATCATCAATGATGCAATGATGCATCTCAGACAGCCAATAAATTTCTCTATAACACCTTTTCAGTTGCAAATAACCAAACTTTGACTGATTGTTATCTTGAGGTTGGCAATGGAAATGATTATCCAGAGGTTCATTATAAACCATCAACAGAACCAACAAGAGTATTTAGAGATGTTTTGAAATATGTTCAAGCTGTAAACGATTTCAGTGAAAGTACCCTTCTTAACAGGGGCAATTTCGGTACAATATTCCCTTTCATTTATTTTGATTGACGAAACAGAAACAGGATATCAAAGATGGAATGACAAAACTGACTTTCAAATACACTTTGAGTGGTGCGACAAATGCTGATTACAGTGTGTATGCACTTGTCCTCTATGAGCAGGATATTGAGATGAGAAAGACTGATGGAAAATTAATTCTGAGATCTATGTAAATTAAATAATTAATTAAATAAATTAAATTAAATAAATTAATAAATTAAATGATTGTTTGTATTAAATACAATTTAGTATAAACATATATTATATGACTACTTATCATCCTCATGGAGTAAGACTTTCAAACAGTCAGAAGCAAAGGCTTGCAAAAGCTATACAAACAAATTCACCGGTAACATTGAGACTCGCACATGGAGATCTCACTGGAGGTGATCAAATGATGTTGACAAAAACACAGATAAAAAAATTAGCCAAATCACAGAGAAATGGAACAGGTGCTGATGTAAAGATATCCAAAGCACAGATCAGAAAATCAGTCCAAGAAGGAGGTTCTCTTTGGTCCAGTCTTTTTTCACTTGGAACAAGACTATTGCCTTATGCAGGTAAAGCAGTAGCTAAAGCGGCTCCAGCATTGGCTACAGGTGCTCTTTCTTCATTAGCAAGTCTCGGCATTGATAAACTATTTGGAAAGAAACAAAAAGGAGGATTCTTATTCCCAATAAAAACTTGCCCAACTATTGAATTTAGAAATTTATTGAATACGAGACAAATGGCTGATGTTGTAAATGCGATGCAGTCTGGTGGAGAACTTGTTATCAAACCAACAAAAGCGCAGACTGGAAAGGGTATTGGAACAATACTCGCCAGTATTGGAATTCCTTTGGCTATAGAAGCAATCAGAAAATTAACTGGAAAAGGTTTGCATGTTGAAAGCAGCCGTCCAAGACGGTCAATACCTGTTTATGTTCCAGATGACATTGTACCCAGAAAGAAAGGTGGGAAACATGCTATGATTCCATGGCAATCCCCTCCTGTTTTTGGTACATGGGATAACCCAATCGGTTATGGAATGAAAAAAAAAAGAAAAGGAAAAGGACTTCTACTGGGCAAAAACAGTCCATTCAATTCAATCCCCATACTAGGAACCATTTTGTAAATAAACCATTATCCAACTTTGATTTAATCAATTGGGTTAAACAACTTGGAATAAAACATTTTAGAGGAGTATTTTCAAGAGACAATCTTCCTAGACAAATAAAAAAGAATGAATGTGGGATAGTCAATCTCGACAGTAAGATTGGACCTGGTACTCACTGGGTATGTTATCGAATTGGTGATAGATACTGTGAATACTTTGACTCATTTGGTTTAATGATGCCAACAGAAGTACAGAAATACATGGCTACAAGTGGAAAACAACTTGAATACTCTGGAGATGAGATTCAAGAGAGAGATTCAGTCTTGTGTGGATATTGGTGTTTATACTATTTATTGGAAAGACAGAAAGGGACATATTGAAAGTCATTCATAATGCAAAATTCAATCCACAGACACAAGAGTCAATCATAGATTCATAATCAATTATTTCAAAAATATGTAATGTATATGTATGTCTGTTAAGTTAAACAAAAACAGTGGATAATAAAAGTCGGCAAATATTACGCGTGCTATAATGAGAAAGAATACTTTGATCCATCAGGACAGGAGATACCTGCTCAAATGGAGAAAAAGAATTGTTTCAATGAATCAATGAGTATTAAAGATCCGTTATTGAGTAAACAATGGTGTTTGTACTACCTTTTAGAACGTCAGAAAGGTACTATGATATTAACAATATTATTTGATGATAAAAGATTTAATAGATTTCTGTCTAACATAAAAGTATGATAGAATTCGAAATAATTGATGATGTTAATATATTTGTTATAATAGTTGTCAACAGATTGAAAAAAGAGCAGGTGATAAATTGTGGAAAGCTATTTTATCCAACTTAATATATATGAGATCATATTGTGTGAAACAGAAGAAAGTCACTGAATGTGTACCAGGAAGTGAAACATACCAAAAGACTAAAAATGGAAGAACCATGATGAAATGCAAGTGTGCTGAGTGTGGGATCACAAAGACTAAGTTTGTCAAAGGGAAGGGAAACTAATTAGCCCGTCTGAAGGGGCGGGCATACTAGATTCAGCCGCAGATATGGCGCTAACAGGATTCTTAGAACATGGAGTCCCTTATTTAGCAAAGAAAGGTGTAGAAATGGGAAGATATTATGCTTCTGAAGCAATGAGAAATCCAAAGCTGCAAAAGAAATTAATTGACAAAGGACTTTCCCTCGCAAAGCCTGCAATCACAAAGGTTGGTAAAGAAGGCTTAATGCAATTGAGCACTGCTATTAGACCCAAACGCTCTGACAAGAAAAAAATGTATAAAACAGATATTGCTGGAGTTGATTATACACGTGGTGGCTCATTGCTTGGAGATATCATGTATGCAAAACCAGAAGATATACAAAAATGGGTAGCTAAAATCAATAAAATGGGAGGCGCGATTGATATCCATAAGGTAATTGGCAAGCTTCCTAAACCAAAAGCAGGTTGGACACCAAGTAAATATAAATATATGGGACCATACAATCCATTGCATGAGCAGTTGGAATATGATCCAAATACTGGCGAGGTCTTGAAATGGAATGTACAACCTTACAATAAGGTGGATGAAATAGCAGCTTACCACGATATTTGTTATGATATGGGAAAAAATAAAGGTGAATGTGATAGAACAATGGTCGAGTCACTAGATCAAATACCATATGGTGAGATGCCAAAATGGGGTCAAACAGCTAGATTCTTAATCGACAAAAAACAGAAACTTGGTCTCGGTGTTTCAAAAAACGGAAAAAGCCGTCGAGTGAAGAAAACTGGCAAGAAAAACTAGCTGATGAATTACATGCACCCATAAAACGAAATTTCACTCGGCGGCGTGTGATTGTAAATAAAATTGATGAAATATGGGCAAGTGATCTAGTTGAAATGCAACAGTTCAGTAAATGGAATAAAGGTTATCGATATCTTCTTATGGTTATTGATGTCTTCAGCAAATATGGTTGGATTGTCCCATTGAAGGATAAGAAAGGTGAATCTGTCACTGAAGCATTCAAATCAATATTCAAGGAAGGTAGAAAACCACAGTATTTATGGGTCGACAAGGGAAAAGAGTTTTACAACAAACACTTGAAGGACTTGCTAGAGAAACATAGTGTACAGATGTACTCAACTGAGAATGAAGAGAAATCATCAGTAGTTGAAAGATGGAATAGGACAATTAAATCCAAAATGTGGAAGCAGTTCACTGTTCAAGGTAATACACAGTATTTAGACATGTTACCAAAATTAGTGAAACAGTATAATAATACCAAACATTCAAGCACAAAGATGACACCCGTTGAAGCATCTGATAAGAGGAACGAAGGAACTGTTTACTTCAATTTGTATGGCGATATGAAAACATTAAAACAGAAACCAAAATTTAAAATAGGTGACAAGGTCCGAATATCCAAGTATAAACGGAATGTGTTCGACAAGGGCTATACACCAAATTGGACTGAAGAAGTGTTTACAGTTGATAAGATCCAATACACTAATCCAGTCACTTACAAACTAAAAGATCTCAACGATGAAGAAATACAAGGGAGTTTTTATGAAGCTGAATTATTGAAAGCCAGACAGGATGTATTCCGTATTGATAAAGTCATTCGCAGAGATTACAAGAAGAAACAAGCTTTAGTGAAGTGGAAGGGTTACAGTGACGAATTTAACAGTTGGATCCCGTTCAAGGATTTAAAAGACATATTATAAAGAGAAAATTATCTAACATATATGTGAGTAGACCCTACAGTATATCTGTTGTTTGCTATTATATGTAGCCAAGAATATTATTATTCCTGACTATATTTAAACACAGGTCGAAAATGAATTAAAAAATAAATTAATATAATATAATATACAAATGCAAAAATATTCCTACGATAATAAAGAATTAGATGTATCAATAGATTGCTATCTTGATGATAAAAATAAAATATGGTTCAGAGGAAGAGACATTGCTAAAATTCTTGACTATAAAAATCCACAAAGAGCAATCAGAGATTATGTTGTATCGGATGATAAAATCTTAAGAGACCACAAAATCAGCATAAATTCACGAGGGACAAAAATGGTCCCTCGTGCTGAGGCCACTGATTCACGGGGGACAAAAATGGTCCCTCGTGCTGAGACCCCCGAAAAAACTTTCAAATGTTTTTCGTAAATGAATCTGGACTTTATTCACTAATACTGTCCTCTAAAAAACAGGAAGCAGTAAAATTCAAACATTGGGTTACATCGAAAGTATTACCATCAATCAGGAAACAGGGATATTACAAACAGTTCAATGATAGAAGTAATAACATGCTGATGATTGAAAGTGAAAATGATCTGCACTGCAAGATTGTATCATTCATCAGAAAAAAATATGAAGATGCTTTAATGATTGTCGGTCTAGGTGAAAATCAAATAAGCTCAAATATGAGAATCAGAAGTTATAACAAAGGATATATGGCTGGTCAGTGTGATTTAATGCTGTTGAATCCCACTAGAAAATACAATGCTCTATGTCTTGAATTCAAAAGTCCAACTGGTGTGTATCAAGTGTCAGATAAACAAAAATGTATGAAGCAAATGTATGAGAAAAATAAGTGTAAGTACATCATGAGCAATTGTTTCGAAGACTTGATTCATGAAATAACCAAACACTTGGAAGAAAGCAAATTATACTTATCACGAAGGAAAGATTTAAAAGAAAATTAAATTGATATAAAAATAAAAATATATAGATTATATATGGAGAATCAAAATGTTAAGAGAGGTCGGGGAAGGCCTAGAGTTCTCAGTGATGAGGAAAGAAAAAAACACAAGACTACCTATATGCTAAATAAAGAATGGTACTGTAACATATGTAAGACAGGACGTAACTACACAATGGCAGGAAAATCTTGTCATATTAAAACAAAAAAACATCAAAAAAATATTCTTCAATAATTACAATTCAAAAGGATCCAGTAATTGGATCAATTGAATTCTCAACTATATTTAAACGCAGACGGAAATGTTTTAAAGAAATAATAACTATATATATATTATAAATGGAAAAAATTATCGAAACTAGTAGTAATATGGACGAGAAAAGTCTCAAAAAATTGAGCAAATCCAAGCTAATCAAATTGCTGTTGAAGCAGCAGAAAAAGCCTAAAGTTATTATAGTTGATGACACAAAACCTGTACCTAAACCAAGAACAAGACCAATTCCCGCCCCAAGGACGAAAAGACCAACTGTCAAAGAATTGGTTGATTACTTCGAAAGAAAAAGATTACCAGCACCACCAAAAGAATGGTTGGAAGAAATAGAACAATTGAAAAAGAGACCGATCCCAGCCCCCAGAACCAAACAGGTGATTCAGAGACCAACACCTACACCCAGGACTAAGATAGGGCAAACAGAGAAAGCTCTGAAGGGCTTCACAAAATCTTTTGAAATCGGTATAAAAAATAACAAAGACCCGCTTGCGCAACTGCAAAACACAAGAAAGGCTGTTGCATATAATATTATAAAATTGTTGAATGAAATTAAAGGTCTCAAATTTGTTGAAACACTCAAGGTAACATTTGCAAAAATGACTGACGGAGAAATAGAATACAAAACCGCATATTTCAACAGTGTAGCTCAAACAATTGTGAATAATCTGGAAGTAACTGAATCACTACAGTTGTCAAAAGACCAAATAATGAATAAGATTGCAGTTTGGGTATCTGAAGGTTCAGGTTGGACTGTTGATTCAGTTGATAGTCATTATCTTAATGTTGTGAAATATGCGCCAATGAAGGGCTCCTCATACATTAAACTACCGAATGAACTCAGAAACAGTGCAAAGGGTTTAATTAACTTGAAAAATGAGGATAATGAATGCTTCCGATGGTGTCACATCAGACACCTGAACCCACAAGAGAAATACCCACAGAGGATTAAAAAAGTTGACAAAAAATACATTGAAAAATTGGATTATACAGGGATTGAATTCCCAGTTGCAACCAAGCATTACAACAAGATTGAAAAACAAAATGAGATCAACATCAATGTTTTTGGTTATGAGAATAGACAGCCATATCCAATTTTTGTTTCAAAAGAGAAATATACAGACTGCTTGAATCTGCTTCTAATAACTGAAAATGAAAACAAGCATTATGTGCTGATCAAAGATTTCAATAAGTTTATGTACAATCAAACAAAGCACAAAGAAAGAAAACATTTTTGTATGCACTGTCTTCAATGCTTCAGCTCTGAAAGGGTGTTGAATAATCACAAGGACAACTGCATGCAAGTAAATGGCACACAGGCAATAAAAATGCCAAACAAAGATAACAGCATACTGAAATTCAACAACTTTCATAAACAACAGCGGGTACCATTTGTTATATATGCTGACTTTGAGGCGATCACTGAAAAAATACACGGTTGTCAACCCAACAGTGATAAATCATATACTGAAGCCTATCAGAAGCATACTGACTGTGGCTACGGCTATAAAGTTGTTTGTTGCTATGACGATAAATACAGCAAACCAGCAGCAATATACAGGGGTGAAAAGGCTGTGTACAAATTTATGGAAGCTATGCTTGAGGAGGTCAAATATTGCAAGAATGTTGTGAAAAAAAATTTTAACAAACCATTGAAAATGACTAAAGATGATGAAGAGAAATTCCGAAAAGCCAAAGTTTGTCACATCTGTGATAAGAAATATACTGACAAAGATATCCGAGTTCGAGATCATTGTCACATCACTGGTAAATACAGAGGTTCTGCTCACCAAGATTGTAATCTGAAACTCAGAGTGAACCCAGAAGAAATAAAAATACCAGTCATATTTCACAATCTAAGAGGCTATGATAGTCATTTTATTATGCAGGAGATTGGAGCCATTGTTAAGAAGCACACTTACAAAAACAAGAAAGGTGAAGACTGTCAAATGAATATCAATGCTATCCCAAATAACATGGAGAAGTATATGGCTTTCATGCTTGGCAACCACTTGACCTTCATTGATAGTTTCCAGTTCATGAGCTCCAGTTTGGAAAAACTTGTAGGCAATCTACCTAGAGAAGCCTTAAAATACACCTCACAAGAGTTTAAGGGAAAGGATCTTAATCTGATGGCACAGAAAGGTGTTTATCCTTACGACTACATGGACAGTTTCGATCAATTCAATCAGAAGCTGCCATCAAAAAATGAATTCTATAGCATACTGAGTGATGAGCATATATCAGATGAAGACTATACACATGCTCAGACAGTATGGGAAACATTCTCTTTGAAAAACATGGGTGATTATCATGACCTGTACCTTAAAACAGATGTACTCCTACTGGCTGATGTATTTGAAAACTTCAGAAAAACATGCCTTGAGTACTATAAACTGGACCCGTGTCACTATTTCACATCTCCCGGTTTATCTTGGGACGCCATGCTAAAAATGACTGACATAAAATTAGAATTGATGACTGATATTGATATGTTCCAGTTCATTGAAAAGGGTCTGCGTGGAGGAATCAGCTATATAGCCAACCGTTACGGTAAAGCAAATAATAAATACATGAAAGAGTATGACGAGAAGGCGCCCTCGAAGTACATCGTTTATCTTGATGCTAATAATTTGTATGGTTGGGCTATGAGTCAATATTTACCAACCGGTGGTTTCAAATGGTTGACACAAAAACAGATCAATAATTTAGACCTGGCTGTCTATAAAAAAGACAGCAACAAAGGTTTGATTCTTGAAGTTGACATGAAATATCCTGAAGAATTGCATGATCTTCACAATGACTATCCACTGGCACCGGAAAAGGTCAAAGTGATTGGGGACATGCTATCAGATTATTGTAAAAACATAGCGAAGAAATATAAAATATCAACTGGTCTGGTACATAAACTGATACCAACATTAAGCAACAAAGAAAAATACGTGCTCCATTACAGGAACCTCCAATTATATACTGATCTCGGTTTGAAAATAACTAAAATCCATCGAGTGTTAGAATTCAATCAGTCCGCGTGGCTTAGGCAATATATTGATTTCAATACTGAAAAACGTAAGAATGCTAAAAATGCTTTTGAGAAAGACTTTTTCAAGCTGATGAATAACAGTGTATTTGGCAAAACGATGGAAAACCTAAGAAAGCGAGTAGACGTCAGATTGGTGACTGATGAGGAAAAGCTATTGAAATTAGCTAGTAAACCGACATATGTTAGCAGTAAAATCTTCAATGAAAATCTAGTAGCTGTTCATAGGATAAAAGAAACACTTACTTTAAACCGGCCAGCATACGTGGGGATGTGTATTCTAGACCTTAGCAAGACACTGATGTACGATTTCCATTACAACTACATCAAAGAGAAATATGGAGATGAAGCAAAATTATTATTCACAGACACAGACAGTTTGACCTATGAAATTGGAACCCATGACATCTATAGAAATTTCTGGAAGGATAAAAATAAATTTGATAACAGTGAATATCCTGAAAGCTCGCCATTCTCCGATAAGACCAATAAAAAGGTAATTGGTATGATGAAAGATGAGACTGCTGGAGTCCCAATATGTGAATTCGTAGGACTGAGATCGAAGATGTATAGCTATATTAAAGATGATCAGAAAGGAGGGAAGACAGCAAAAGGTATTAGTAAGAATATTATTAAGAATAACATCAAACATGAAAATTATAAAGAGACACTATTTGATAATAAACAGATGCATCATAGAATGAAAACAATTAGAAGTCAGAACCATCAACTTGGAAGTTATGAGATAAATAAAGTATCACTCAGCTGCTTTGACGATAAGCGGTATATTCATGATAATGGCGTGACAAGCTTTGCTTATGGACATTTTAAAATCTAGCTGTTGACGTCACGCCATATGATTTTTGTGAGTTTTAAAATACTGCCCTCTTTGGGGGGTTTCCCTTTCGAATGAGTCATCAAACTACGTCAGATTTTTCGCTTTTTACACATGCGTATTATTTTTTATCTTTGTAAATTTCATTTATGTACCACAAGCATAAAAATGAAAATACAAACGAATATATAAGGGTTGTTTCACACAGATAAAGAGTGGCTTGTATGCAGAGTATACTAACGATTGGAAAAAGCGGGGGCCTTTCGTTAGCGAAATGTATACAAGCCACCCCATGGAATAATGAAAAACCCCCGCCGTTATTCCATGGGTTGAAATAATAAAAAAATAATAAAAATGAAAAATAAAAAATGAAAAATAAAAAAATGAAAAATAAAAAAATGAAAAATAAAAATGAAAATAAATAATCACCCTTAGATGGTGTCGGATTGTTGGGTAGAGCTATAGTGAAAGCTTAGGCTTTGACAGAAGTGCCGGTTCAATCTCAAGCCGGAGGGTGAAAAAAACAAATAAACAAATAATTGGCCCCAAGAGGGTCTGATAGGGCCAGAGCGGAGTGGAGGTGGGAAAGACATAAATGATAGTGCTCTGGTGGTGTGGAGGTGGGAATTCAAAAAAACAAAACAAAAAAACCTCTCATGAGGGACGGGTGGTGATTCAAATTCCAAATTAAGTCCCTCATGAGAGGTTCTGGTGGCCACCAGTTTTGCTATTTTTTTTCTGCAGCTATAGGCGATGACTCATTCCCTGTTTTCCGAGAATGTCACGCTTGGTGATTTTTCCGAGAATGTCACGCATTTTAATACGAGATCAAAAATGTGCTGACCTTGGTTCCATCAGATTGAATAACTATAGATTCCATCAAATTAAATAACTATATATTCCATCAAATTAAATAACTATATATTTCATCAAATTAAATAACTATATATTTCATCAAATTAAATAACTATATATTCCAGAATACGAGATCAGAAGGCAGTAGTAGTTTGGGGAAAACGAGATCAAATGATTTCGTACCCCCAAACACTATACTACTAATGTGGTATGGTGATCTGTCAAAATTCTCAATTTGAAGGTTTTCCACACCACTGACTGCAGAAGACTTGGATATGTCTTTTAACAGAAAAGCGAATGGGTTGCGTTGAGTACCAGATGCTGAAAGAACAAGGTCATCAACATACTTTTTGTTGGCAGAATCTTTATCAGAGTTTGGAGATCCAACATTTGTTATTTTATTGTCACCCATGTCAAGATCACCAGTCATTGCAACAGTTCCATCTTTTTTAAGAAATGGAGAAACATCAATACCAGCAATTTCAGTATCAACATACCCCTTTGTGGCTGAATCATTGTTTGCTGTTGGCGCTGCTACATTAGTCAATTTGTTACCTCCAAGATTCAAATCAGAAGTCATTGCAACGCTTCCATCTTTTTTCACAAAGTTATTATTGAGATATGTTGTACTCACTTTACCTCTTATACCATCATCAACGTATTTTTTAGTTGCGCTGTCTTGTGGAAGTATAGGGCGTGCAACATTGACTATTCTATGAAAACTCATTTTAACCTCATTATTAAATACAATTCTTCCTTCTTCTATTTCAAAAGCTGGGTCGCGAATATGTGATAAAATGATATTAGAAAATCCATAAACACCATAAACTATGACATGATGTTTGGTATTATTTGATAAATATGGTGAGATCAACAATAATTCCATTGATGTAGCTCCTTGACTTGTTTTTTCAAGGAAGAATATTCTCTTAAGATAACCATCAACAAGATGAGTCTTTGGAAATGCTCTTTTTATTGAATCCTTTCTTTCAATTAAATTAGATGACAGATTGTCGTCATCGACTGTTGCATTATTTGGGTTACCATCAGTATAAAACTCAACAACTAAAGTGTACTTTGAAACTTCCAATTGTGTCAGATCAAAACGAAGAACAGGTGTAAGACCAGCAGAAGGAATCACAAAAGACAATGATTTTTTATTGATCTTGTATGGGCTTTTATCATAGTCTTCTAATTGCAGATTATTCGCATCCCTGACGACAGTCGTTTTCTATATGTCTTCGAGAAGAAATTTGAATGGATTGACACGTGTTCCTTCAATCGACAAAAGGGCTTCGTCGACATACTCCCTAAAGTTAAGGTATGATGAAACAACAAGTTCATCTGCATAAACCTTTGTGGCAGCATCTTTGTCATCAGTTGGTTATGCTACATTTCTCATTTTTTTGTTTTGGATGTCATAATCACCATCTTGTGTAAATCTAATTCCAAAACCTGTATCACCTTTATCACCTTTTGGACCCCTTAGACCAGTATTACCTTTCTCACCTTTAAAACCAAATGGACCTCTAGCACCAGTATCACCTTTTGGGCCAACAGGACCTGCATTACCTCTATCACCCTTGTCACCTTTTGGACCTGTATCACCTTTATCACCTTTGGGACCAATTGGACCAGCTGGACCTCTACCACCAGTTTTTGTTTTATCTTGATTTTGTGGAGAATTAAAAACTCCCATATAATATTAGATTAGATAACACAGTGAAGTTTGATCTATCTAATTACCATTGTTGTCATTGTTGTTGTCATTATCATTTTCATCTTTTTTTTTGTCTTTTTGAATTTAGGCATGTCAAATTTTTCTGGAACTTGAAATGGAAGTGCCATATGATATAATATTAGATTAGATTAAACTGCACCATAAAAATTTCTCTTGATTGTCTTCATCGGCTTGTCAACATAACAGAAGGAATATGGTTTCTTGGTTGCTTCAATGTATTTCTTCTTGTCTATTCCAAGTTCTTGTGCAATCAAGTTCCTTTCTCTTGAGGATGGGAAATCATCAATGCAGAAGTGACTGCAATTGAGTCTGATTGATTTTGGACAGCCATAGAATGATTGTGTGAGATATATGACTGAACAGTTCTTGTGTCTCCCCTGAATGAAATAGCTGATTATCTGATCTTGTTTCTTGTCAGTCACGAAATCATCAAAAACAACCAATCGCTGCAAATCTGTGTTTTTTATTTGTTCAACTGGCAATATCTCTTCTTGACTGCAAACCAAGGCAGGATATCCAATGTGACTGCTTATTTCATCCATTACTTTCCGAAGATATTTGTACTTGTCTTGATCCAAATTTTTTGCATAAAGATGTATCTGATCATAATAGACCAACGGTTCCATAATCAGATGCATGAACAATGTTGTCTTTCCAGATCCAGAATTACCAGCCAATAACATTCTAAATGTATCTTTTGGCATATACGGATACAACTGTCTGAATGAATTATTTGAATTCTGAATGATATCATAATTTGGAATTTCCATATGTTAATGGTTTACATTAGTCTAACACAATTGTATATGGATATAGAACGTATGAAAAGGCTTCTAAAAAGTGGAATTGAAGCTGGAAATAAAACAAGAGAAGTTCGTGATGTTATCAAGACTTATGAATACAGAAAACAGGATGCATATGATACAACATCAGAATTACTGAAACCCTCTATTGATGTCCAGAAGAGTGTGAAAGAAAGTGTCGACAAAAAACAGGATGAAGTTATTGAACAGTTGAAAAAAAATCAAAAAGCCTTAACATCTGGTTTTGAAGATCTTATGCTATTAAACACGTTACCTGAATCAGTACCTGTGAAAACAACATTACCAATTGATTACAAACCGGCAATGATGACTAAAACTGAAACACCTTATAAGTCAAATCTTGATAAAGGTTTTTCACTTGAGGATATTCAAACATTGATGAAATATAATTTAGCTCCTCCATCACAGATATTTAAATCATATATGGATGGAACAATCGATATCAATGAGTATGATCGAATGATTGGTAAATTAACCAAAGATACTGGAAGACAAAAGCTCATCTATCAACAACCAAAAAGAATAGGGATAAAAATAAAGAACAAATTTCTAAAATAACTCAAGAGATCAAATTATTGCAAAAGTACCGAAAAAGAATTGGCGCCGTTGAGGAAGGTGCACAAACTGTTGGTTCAGGTATCAGAAAGAAGAAAAGACAATATGGAGCAGGTGTTGTTCATTATAATAATGTTGGTGACTTGCTTTCACGATTGCAATTACTTGGTGGGTCCCTATTTGCTGGTAATAACAGTATGAGTGTACGAAATGAGTTTGTGAAGATATTGCACATATTAAACAGACTGGGTATTGTTGGAAACGAGGAGCTTAATAAAATAATGATGAAATATCTAATGTAAAAGTATATGACAGAAATTTCATTACAATTCAACAGTAAAAACAGAGACAAAATTGGTGTTAGTAAGAGTCATGATTTTGAAAAAAAGATTCAATACACCTCTTAAATTAACGAATGATTTGAAATATGAAAAGGCAGTGAATGTTATCAATATGACATACAGTTGGTACAATATGAGAGAATTTTTCGGGAATAATCAAATTAAATATAGCTATGACAAAGGTGTAAACTGGGAAACAATAACATTCGTTGACGGGATGTATTCATACGACGATATCAATAGTTACATTCATGAGTATATGAGTAAAAATAGCCATGTACTGAATCCATCTGAAACAGACAAATCAAAATTCCTGTATGGTATTAACATGTATTTCGTTTTGTCAACATATCGCATTTTGATTGAACTTGATGAAAACTATCGAGTGGATCTGAGAAATCTTGATTTCAGAAAACTTATCGGTTTCGATTCAAAATTAGTTTCAGCCACAGAATATGGAACAAATCTACCTGATATTACAAGAGGAGTAGATGAAATTTATATCAATTGTGATATGGTGATAGATAGCATTGTTGATGGAAATAGCACAAATACAATCGCAGTTATACCAGTCACAGATCTCGTCAGAAGTTTACCTTTCACTTACAAACCTCGTTTTCTTTCATGGAATCCTGTCTCAACACATTCAATCAGCTCAATGCGCTTTTATGTCACAGACTCTTCTAGAGCTCCAGTCGATTTAAACGGGATAGATTGGTATATTGAGTTATTCTTGAGAGGTGTGGAATTATAAAACCTAATAGTATATGAAACGGTTTGAGTTTAAGAAATATGAACAACATGGTGAAGGTATTGTGACTGACATTGCCAAAACAGTTGGGAAAAAAGCAGCAAAAACTGGTGAACATGCTGGCAAAAAAGCTGGTGACAAAATCATAGAACTTTTGAAAAAGAGGAAAAGTGGAACTGAGAGTGTGAGCCAGACTGGTGGTTTAATCAAAAGAAAGAGAGGCCGACCTCGTAAAATAAAATAACTTTTATCTAACACAATAATATATGTCAAACTATCGTGACTCAAAATATATCGAGCGATATGAAGATGTGGTGTTCGAACTAGAGACAGCACTTAATACTGTAGTAGCAAATGCTCATCAGAGGAAAACAGGTTACCGTTTCGTTGTTGATAACAGTGGAGAGACTACACCATTTGACTGGTATAATGCCCGTTTGAATGTTATTTTCATTGTAAAAAAGCTTGCAGATGGAGCTGACATTGCTGCTGCAGATCGAAATGGTATTGTTAATTCAGTTCACGCTCTTATTAACACCATTAATGTAAAAATGAATGGTCTTGATGTTTATGAATGCCGAGACGCTAACCAAGCCACAAATATTAAGTCATTGCTTGAGTATTCACAGGGTTATGCTGTAAGTCAGGGAACCAATGAGTTCTTCTATCTTGACACCAGCAGAGGTGCTGAAAACAGAGTGGCACAAGCTGCTTATAACGTTGGATTTACAAAAAGAAAGAATCTGTTGAATGATGCAAATGGTTCTGTAAATGCAGAAATTGGATTAAACAGATACGGTTTTTTCAAGAGCTTTTGGAATGAACTTATGCCTAACTCAAAAATAGAGTTGAACCTGACACTTGAAAGTGATGACAATTTAATTTGGCAGGCTTCTGATGAATGTCGTGTGGTACTAACTAAATTCCAGCTAATTGTTCCTCGTATTGTTTTCAATTCTGCGGGAAAGTCCTTATACATGAGCAAGTATCTTGACAACAGAAAGTGGACTTACATGAGAGAAATGGTTGAGAGAGGCAATTCAACAAGACAACAGACAGCCAATTTCCGTATTTCCACAGGAATAAACAAACCCAGGCATGTCTTTGTATTCATCATCAATGATGCGAATGATTCTGATCAGACAGCCAATAAATTTCTCTATAACACCTTTTCAGTTGCAAATAACCAAACTTTGACTGATTGTTATCTTGAGGTTGGCAATGGTAATGATTATCCAGAGGTTCATTATAAACCATCAACGGAACCAACAAGAGTATTTAGAGATGTTTTGAAATATGTTCAAGCTGTAAATGATTTCAGTGAAAGTACCCTTCTTAACAGGGGCAATTTCGGTACAATATTCCCTTTCATTTATTTTGATCTGACAAAACAGAAACAGGATATCAAAGATGGAATGACAAAACTGACTTTCAAATACACTTTGAGCGGGGCAACAAATGCTGATTACAGTGTGTATGCACTGGTCCTCTATGAGCAGGATATTGAGATGAGAAAGACTGATGGAAAGTTGATTCTGAGATCTATGTAAATGGAATAATTAAATAAATAAATTAAATAAATTAAATAAATTAAATAAAAAATAAATAATTAATCAAATGTTTTATATTAAATACAATTTAGTATAAACATGTATTATATGACTACTTATCATCCACATGGTGTGAGACTATCAAAAAGTCAGAAACAAAAGCTAGCAAAAGCTTATGCAACAAATTCACCTGTAACAATAAGGTTGTCGCATAGTGAATTATCGGGAAATGATCAACTAATGTTGACTAAGAGACAAATCAACAAACTGATGAAATCAAGAAGATCAGGAAAAGGTTCAGACATTAAGATATCAAAAAATCAAATCAGAAAAGCTGTTGTAGAAGGAGGTTCTCTTTGGTCCAGTCTTTTTTCACTTGGAACAAGACTATTGCCTTATGCAGGTAAAGCAGTAGCTAAAGCGGCTCCAGCATTGGCTACAGGTGCTCTTTCTTCATTAGCAAGTCTCCGTGTTGATAAACTATTTGGGAAGAAACAAAGTGGAGGATTTCTTATTCCTAATGCCAATTTATCCCAATTATTGAATGTAGGAAATTTATTGAATACGAGACAGATGGCAGATATTATTCAAAAAATGCAGTATGGTGGAGACGTTGTTATCAAACCAACAAAAGCGCAGACTGGAAAGGGTATTGGAACAATACTCGCCAGTATTGGAATTCCTTTGGCTATAGAAGCAATTAGAAAATTAACTGGAAAAGGATTGCATGTTGAAAGCAGCCGTCCAAGACGGTCATTAGATGTTCATGTTCCAGATCAAATTATGATAAATAAAAAAAGTGGTGGAAAACATGCTATGATTCCATGGCAATCCCCTCCTGTTTTTGGTACATGGGATAACCCAATAGGCATGGGAATGAAAAAAAAAAAGACAAAGGGAAAAGGACTTCTACTAGGCAAAAACAGTCCATTCAATTCAATCCCCATACTGGGAACCATTTTGTAAACAAACCCTTATCCAACTTTGATTTAATCAATTGGGTTAAACAACTTGGAATAAAACATTTTAGAGGAGTATTTTCAAGAGACAATCTGCCAAACCTGATGAGAAACAATGAATGTGGAATAGTCAATCTCGACAGTCAGATTGGACCTGGTACTCACTGGGTATGTTATCGAATTGGTGATAGATACTGTGAATACTTTGACTCATTTGGTTTAATGATGCCAACAGAAGTACAGAAATACATGGCTACAAGTGGAAAACAACTTGAATACTCTGGAGATGAGATACAAGAAAGGGATTCAGTATTATGTGGATATTGGTGTTTGTACTATCTTCTCGAAAGGCAGAATGGGACATCTATTCTGAATACAATCCACAATGCCGATTTCGATCCAGCAGACACAAGAGTTAACCACAGGTTCATCATAAATTATTTCAAAAATATGTAAATCACATGTATGAAGTTAGTTCCAGTGAAAGTCGGATTGAATGATTTTCAGAGGTCAATGATCGATCTCGCTGATTTCAACAACGAAATAATATTCATCAAATTGACTCCCTTTCAAATGATTTGTGGTGATCACACATTGTTTGTCAGCAGTTTGACGAAAGAATTGATGAAATACAAAGTCATGAACAATGAAGAGTTTCACATCAAGTTATTCCCATCGAGTTTATGTAATGTAATAATATATGGATTGCACTTGTGGTCTTGACAAAGACAAGAAAAAATGCTCGATGAAAGAATGTGCAAAGAGAAAGCAAATCAGATTCTGGGGATTGAATAAGGTTGACGGTAAAATCCTCGAGGATATTGAAAAGCAAGCAAAGAAGAAGATGACGAAGAAAGAAAAAAAAGCACAGTTTCTCAAGTCCAATGAGGAAGGTCGAAAAATGATCGAAGGTATGATCTCGAATGAAATGAAGCTGGCGAAGGAGGCGTGGAAGGATGCAAAGAAGGAACAGGAGAAGAAGCAAGCATGGAAGAAGATGACAAAGAAAGAAAAAGAAGATGAAAGGATTAAAAACCTTATACTGAGTGCAAATCTGAAGCGTATGTTGGAGCGCGATGAATTTGAAGACATGGATAGACTACGCAGACTCAAGAAAGCTCCTCACAAGTTATATGAGACCGTCGAAGACATAATGAAGTACCAAGACTTGGATGAAGCGTTGAGGGTGGTTGAAGCTGATGAACGCAAGAGAGAGAAGTTTATTCCTTCCTACAAAATGAATATAGGTAGTGGATTATCCATGCCATTGAGATCATACTGTGTGAGACAGAAAAAGCAGACTGAATGTGTACCAGGAAGTGAGAAATATGAGAAAACAAAGAACGGCAGAATCATGATGAAGTGCATATGCGCTGAGTGTGGGATCACGAAGACGAGGTTCATCAAGGCAAAACAAGGGAAAGGCTTATTGGATTCAGCAGCAGACATGGCATTGTCAGGATTCTTGGAACATGGAGTCCCTTATTTGGCCAAGAAAGGTGTTGAAATGGGGAGATATTACACTTCAGAAGCAATGAGAAATCCAAAGCTGCAAAAGCAATTGATTGATAAAGGACTTTCCCTCACAAATCCTATAATTACAAAGGTTGGGACTGAAGCTTTAAATCAACTGTCAACAAAAGTGAGACCAAACATTCGTTATAAAACAGATATCAAGGGATTGGATTATGGCAAAGGTATTGACATTCACAAGATGATCAGTAAACTACCAAAACCAAAAGCAGGTTGGACACCAAGTAAATATAAATATATGGGACCTTACAATCCATTGCATGAGCAGTTGGAATATGATCCAAATACTGGTGAGGTCTTGAAATGGAATGTACAACCTTACAATAAGGTGGATGAAATAGCAGCTTACCACGATATTTGTTATGATATGGGAAAGAATAAAGGTGATTGTGATAGAACAATGATCAATTCTCTTGATGCCATTCCTTATGGTGAGATGCCAAAATGGGGTCAAACAGCCAGATTCTTAATTGACAAAAAACAGAAACTTAGTCTTGGTGTTTCAAAAAACGGAAAAAGCCGTCGAGTGAAGAAAACTGGCAAGAAAAACTAGCTGATGAATTACATGCGCCCATAAAACGAAATTTCACTCGGCGGCGTGTGATTGTAAATAAAATTGATGAAATATGGGCAAGTGATCTAGTTGAAATGCAACAGTTTAGTAAATGGAATAAAGGTTATCGATATCTTCTTATGGTCATTGATGTCTTCAGCAAATATGGTTGGATTGTCCCATTGAAGGATAAGAAAGGTGAATCTGTCACTGAAGCATTCAAAACAATTTTCAAGGAAGGCAGAAAACTACAGTATTTATGGGTCGACAAGGGAAAAGAGTTTTACAACAAACACTTGAAGGACTTGCTAGAGAAACATAGTGTACAGATGTACTCA
Organism: Pachyseris speciosa; assembly: GCA_016490735.1. Classification (NCBI taxonomy): domain Eukaryota; kingdom Metazoa; phylum Cnidaria; class Anthozoa; order Scleractinia; family Pachyseridae; genus Pachyseris; species Pachyseris speciosa. The sequence goes on from JAEMWC010000656.1 coordinate 24,784, forward strand.
ACTGAGAACGAAGAGAAGTCATCAGTAGTTGAAAGATGGAATAGGACAATTAAATCCAAAATGTGGAAGCAGTTCACTGTTCAAGGTAATACACAGTATTTAGACATGTTACCAAAATTAGTGAAACAGTACAACAACACAAAACATTCAAGCACACAGATGACACCCGTTGAAGCATCTGATAAGAGGAATGAAGGAACTATTTACTTCAATTTTTATGGTGATATGGAGCCATTGAAACAGAAACCAAAATTCAAGGTCGGTGACAAGGTCCTAATATCCAAGTATAAACGGAATGTATTCGACAAGGGCTATACACCAAATTGGACAGAAGAAGTGTTTACAGTTGATAAGATCCAATATACAAACCCAACAACATACAAAATAAAGGATCACAACGATGAAGAAATTGAAGGGAGTTTTTATGAACCTGAGTTATTAAAGGCTAAACAGGATGTTTTCCGTATTGATAAAGTCATTCGCAGAGATTCAAGAAGAAACAAGCTTTGGTGAAGTGGAAGGGTTACAGTGACGAATTTAACAGTTGGATACCGTTCAAGGATTTAAAGAAAATTATCTAACATACATGTAGATGCAAAAATATTCCTACGATAATAAAGAATTAGACGTTTCAATAGATTGTTATCTCGATGATAAAAACGAAATATGGTTCAGAGGTAGAGACATAGCCATTATTCTCAACTATAAAAATCCGCAAAGAGCAATCAGAGATCATGTTGATTCTGAAGATAAAATCTTATTGGACTTCAAACTGTCCATAAATTCCAAAACAAAGTCAATTTTCGCTGATGCAATCGAAAAAACTTTCAAATGTTTTTTTTATAAATGAAACAGGATTTCATTCACTTTTATTCTCATCCAAAAAACAAGAAGCCAAAGAAATTAAACATTGGGTTACTAAAAAGGTCTTACCATTAGTCAGAAAACGAATATATCAAAAACAGTTCAATGACAGAAACAATAACATGATATTGATTGAAAATGAAAATGATTTGCACTGTAAGATTGTATCATTCATCAGAAAGAAATATGAAGACGCATTAATGATAGCCGGATTAGGTGAAAATCAAATAAGCTCAAATATGAGAATCAGAAGTTATAACAAAGGATATATGTCTGGACAATGTGATTTGATGTTCATGAATCCAACAAAAGAATACAATGCTCTATGTCTTGAGTTCAAAAGTCCAACTGGTGTGTACCAAGTAACTGATAAACAGCAAATGCAAATGTATGAAAAAAAAAAACAAGTACAAATATATTATGAGCAATTGTTTTGAAGATTTGATTTATGAAATAACCAAACACATGGAAGGAAGCAAATTGTATTTATCACGTACAGGAAAAAACTAACTTTTATCTAACCTATATATGTGACGAAGAGGTCAGTATTTTCATATAATACTGTATTTGCTATTTTGGTAGCCAAGAGTATTTTTATTGTGAATGATATATGAAATGAATCATATCTGTACTGCGGAAATGAAATCAAATGAAGAATGATCCTCGCAGTTGTGAACGCAATTTATGCAATTGCGAAAAGAAGCCTGAAAAAAAAAATTCAGGACTTCAACGGGGTTCGAACCCGTGACCTCGCGATTACCGGTGCGATGCTCTAACCAACTGAGCTATGAAGCCACTGACGTTGGGAGCAGGTCAATTGTGGGTTCATAAGTTCCCGTGAAAGAAATGAGTGTGAATGATATATGAAATGAATCATATCTGTACTGCGGAAATGAAATCAAATGAAGAATGATCCTCGCAGTTGTGAACGCAATTTATGCAATTGCGAAAAGAAGCCTGAAAAAAAATTCAGGACTTCAACGGGGTTCGAACCCGTGACCTCGCGATTACCGGTGCGATGCTCTAACCAACTGAGCTATGAAGCCACTGACGTTGGGAGCAGGTCAATTGTGGGTTCATAAGTTCCCGTGAAAGAAATGAGTGTGAATGATATATGAAATGAATCATATCTGTACTGCGGAAATGAAATCAAATGAAGAATGATCCTCGCAGTTGTGAACGCAATTTATGCAATTGCGAAAAGAAGCCTGAAAAAAATTCAGGACTTCAACGGGGTTCGAACCCGTGACCTCGCGATTACCGGTGCGATGCTCTAACCAACTGAGCTATGAAGCCACTGACGTTGGGAGCAGATCAACTGCGAGGATCATTCTTCATTTGATTTCATTTCCGCAGTACAGATATGATTCATTTCATATATCATTCACACTCATTTCTTTCACGGGAACTTATGAACCCACAATTGACCTGCTCCCAACGTCAGTGGCTTCATAGCTCAGTTGGTTAGAGCATCGCACCGGTAATCGCGAGGTCACGGGTTCGAACCCCGTTGAAGTCCTGAATTTTTTTCAGGCTTCTTTTCGCAATTGCATAAATTGCGTTCACAACTGCGAGGATCATTCTTCATTTGATTTCATTTCCGCAGTACAGATATGATTCATTTCATATATCATTCACACTCATTTCTTTCACGGGAACTTATGAACCCACAATTGACCTGCTCCCAACGTCAGTGGCTTCATAGCTCAGTTGGTTAGAGCATCGCACCGGTAATCGCGAGGTCACGGGTTCGAACCCCGTTGAAGTCCTGAATTTTTTTCAGGCTTCTTTTCGCAATTGCATAAATTGCGTTCACAACTGCGAGGATCATTCTTCATTTGATTTCATTTCCGCAGTACAGATATGATTCATTTCATATATCATTCACACTCATTTCTTTCACGGGAACTTATTAACCCACAATTGACCTGCTCCCAACGTCAGTGGCTTCATAGCTCAGTTGGTTAGAGCATCGCACCGGTAATCGCGAGGTCACGGGTTCGAACCCCGTTGAAGTCCTGAATTTTTTTCAGGCTTCTTTTCGCAATTGCATAAATTGCGTTCACAACTGCGAGGATCATTCTTCATTTGAGTATTTTTATTCCTGGCAATTTATTTTGTGATGACCATAAGCATAACTGTTGATTCCGTCTTTTGATATATATCTTTTGTCATCGAAGCAACTGAGTGATACTTTGTTGATTTCATAGCTTCCTAATTGATGGTTTTCACTTCTGATTGTTTTCATTTTATGATACATTTGTTTATCATTGAATAGAGTGTCTTTATAATTTTCATGCTTGATTTCATTTTTGATTGTGTTCTTTTTGATTCCTTTTGCTGTTTTTCCTCCTTTCTGATCATCTTTAATATAGCTATACATCTTCGATCTCAGTCCTACGAATTCACATATTGGGACTCCAGCAGCCTCATCTTTCATCTTACCAATCACTTTCTTATTGGTCTTGTCGGAGAATGGTGAGCTTTCAGGATAGTCACTGTTATCGAATTTATCTTTATCATTCCAGAAATCCCTGTAGACATCTTCAGCTTCAATTTCATATGTCAAACTGTCCGTGTCAGTGAAGAGCAGCTTGGCCTTATTACCATACTTTTGTTTAATGTAATTATAATGGAAATAATACATAAGTGTCTTACTGAGATCAAGAATACACATTCCTACATAAGCCGGCCTGTTTAAAGTTAGTGTTTCTTTGATCTTATGCACTGCTACCAGATTTTCATTGAATATCTTACTGCTAACATAAGTTGGTTTACTGGCTAATTTCAATAGCTTCTTCTCATCAGTCACCAATCTGACATCTACTCTCTTTCTGAGATTCTCCATGGTTTTGCCAAATACTGAGTTGTTCATCAACTTGAAAAAGTCTTTCTCAAAGGCATTTTTGGCATTAGTTCTTTTCTGTGTATTGAAATCAATGTACTGTCTCAGCCAAGGTGATTGTTCGAACTCTAGCACTCTGTGGATTTTTGTCACCTTCAAACCAAGATCTGTGTACAATTGTAGGTTCCTGTAATGCAGAACATACTTCTCTTTGTTACTCAACGTTGGTATCAGTTTATGTACCAAACCAGTCGATATATTGTATTTCTCTGCTATGTCTTTACAGTAATCTGACAGCATGTCTCCAGTTACTTTCACCTTCTCTGGTCCAAGCGGGTAATCATTGTGTAGATCATGCAACTCCTGGGTATATTCCAGATCAACTTCCAGAATCAAACCCTTATTGCTGTCTTCTCTATACTTTGCCAGGTTGAGATTATTCATTTTTTTCTCAGTCATCCATTTGAATCCACCAGTTGGGAGGTATTGGCTCATTGCCCATCCGTATAGATTGTTTGCATCAAGATACATGATGTACTTTGAGGGCGCCTTCTCATCATACTTCTTCGTGTATTTATTATTAGCTTTACCGTAACGATTGGCAATATAGCTGATACCACCTCGCATACCCTTCTCAATGAACTGGAACATATCAATGTCAGTCATCAATTCCAGTTTAATATCAGTCATCTTCAGCATAGCATCCCATGACAAACCAGGAGATGTGAAGTAGTGACACGGATCCAGTTTGTAGTACTCGAGACATGTTCTTCTGAAGTTCTCAAATACATCAGCCAACAGGAGTACGTCTGTTTTGAGGTACAGATCATGATACTCACACATGTTGTTTAAGGAGAATATATTCCAAACAGTCTGAGCATGTGTGTAGTCTTCATCTGATATATGCGTATCACTCAGTATGCTATAGAATTCTTCTTTTGAGGGCAGCTTCTGATTGAATTTATCGAAATTATCCATATAGTCATAAGGATAAACACCTTTCTGTGCCACCAGATTAAGATCATTTCCCTTGAACTCTTGTGAGGTGTATTTTAAGGCTTCTTTTGGTAGATTGCCTACAAGTTTTTCCAAACTAGAGCTCATGAACTGGAAACTATTAAGAAATGTTAGGTGATTGCCAAGCATGAAAGCCATATACTTCTCCATATTATTTGGGATAGCATTGATATTCATTTGACAGTCTTCACCTTTCTTGTTTTTGTAAGTGTGTTTCTTGACAATGGCTCCAATCTCCTGTATAATAAAATGACTATCATAGCCTCTTAGATTGTGGAATATAACAGGTATCTTCACTTCTTCTGGGTTAACTCTAAGTTTCAGGTTACATTCTTGATGAGCTGATCCTCTATACTGGCCAGTAATATGACAATGATCTCGTACTCGAATATCTTTGTCAGTGTATTTTTTATCACAAATGTGACATTCTTTGGCTTTTTGGAATTCCTTCTTATCATCTTTTGTCATTTTCAATGGTTTGTTGAATTCTTTTTTTACAATCTTCTTGCAATATTTAACTTCCTCCAACATAGCTTCCATGAATTTGTACACAGCCTTTTCACCCCTGTATAATGCTACTGGTTTGCTATATTTATTATCATAACAACAAACAACTTTGTAACCATATCCACAATCAGTATGCTTCTGATAGGCTTCAGTGTATGATTTATCATTGTTGGGTAGGCAACCGTGTATTTTTTCAGTGATGGCCTCAAAATCAGCATAGATCACAAATGGTACCTGCTGTTGGTTGTGGAAGTTGTTGAATTTTAGAATATTATCGTCTTTGTTTGGCATCTTTATTGCTTGTGTGCCATTAACCAGCATACAGTTGTCCTTATGATTATTCAAGACCCTTTCTGAGCTGAAACATTGTAGACAGTGCATGCAAAAGTGTTTTCTTTCATTGTGCTTTGTCATATTGCGCATTAATATGTTGAAATCTTTGATCAGAACGTAGTGTTTGTTTTCATTTTCTGTGATCAATAGAAGATTCAAACAGTCTTCATATTTTTCTTTTGAAACGTAAATTGGATTGGGCTTTTCCAAGGCCCGGAGACTTCTTTCTTTATTCTCCATAATAACCTAAAGCGACATGTCTTCAAGTGTTTTTCACATCCCCTGGGTACTTAAAGAGATGACCTTGACCTTGACAGCCATCAATGGGTTACGTGACCTTGACCTTGACAGCCATCATATGACCTTGACCTTGACCAAGCGGCGGAAATGTGCTGCTACTCCATCATATGGAAAAAATGTGCTAGCTCACCCAAGTGCTATACTACTGTTTAAGTAGTTCGTAGATCTCTTTGTCCTTAACAAGTGCGTCCATTTTGTCATGATTGTCTTTCTTGTCCTTAACAACGGTAACTGGTCTTTTGTCGGCGGGAAGTACAACATTGTCATTGTTGTTTATAAGTCGTTTAAGTGCTTGTCGTTCGTCTCTAGTTACGTTGTTGTCTGTGAGAGAGGCTGATTGAATCTTAGAAGCTATTCTGCTTGTGATGGTATCCTTGGTCGGTTCTGATAGCTCTCTTTGACGAGAGAGGGCTGCCTCAATACTGGATACAATATCCTCGGTCGGAACACGTTCAGGCGTCACTGAGACAAGGTTTAAACTAGAGCAAATTGTTCCGGATTCGGGATGAATCCGATACGTTTTAGTACCGGATTCGTTTTGCCGTTTACATATAAGTGGACGAATCGGAAACAAAAACTCCCCGGTTTGGTCATGTTTCCGGAGATTTTGAATTGAGAAGTTTGAATCCGAAACCTTTTCAATTCAGAGAGGTTAGTCGTGTAAACGATTTGAAAGGCCGAACCGGATATTTTCTTGCCTTTGATGGGTACCAAGCTGCCAGCTTTGTAACCATTCTATCAGGAATGTTCCCGGAGTTATCCACGTGTGTAAACGATTAGGAATCCGGATACCCATTCAGTGTAAATGTTGTGGTTCAATTTTATCCTTGGTTCACTTTTTATTTCCCCTGTTTTGTAGTCATTATCATACATTACCATACACAAGAACAAAAGACAATAAAAATTGAACCAAGAATAAAATTGAACTACAACATAAACGCCCACGAATCCGATAACTCAAAAATTGATGAATCCGTAAACATTTATGAATCCGAAATAATATCCTCTAGTGTAAACCTAGTCTGAGTACAGTCGAACCTCGATTATCTGGACTTCTCGATTATCCGGACCATTTATTTTCGTGAATATTAATATGGTATGATGAAGATTCCTAGAACACTATTCTTTTGAATTCGTTTTAATTTAGGCACTGAAAAGTGCCTTTAAAACGGCTTGGTTTTCCTTTCAAACGTCGCCGGAATTTCTAAGCGCTGGCACGCATTTTAAGTACAGTGCATTCAATTGAGTTCTGATTGGCTGAGACTTGTTTTGTTGTCAAGTGAAACTTTGGTTTCCTAATGAATTCGTGTTTATCTAATTAATATTTATATTTTCGATTATCCGGACTATTCACTCCAGCCCCGTTGAGTCCGGATAATCGAGGTTTGACTTTATTTAAGTCCGTAAGAGAGTACCTGAGTTTCAGTCTTGTCTAAGGGACGGGAAGAGATATTGCTGACCTAGCTGGCATCTGTTTTGTGTCGTATTTTTTTTTTTAGAACGTTATAGTCGCGTTAGTTTTTGTTTTGTTTTAGTGCGGCATTGTTCACTTGTCCAAAACTAATTCTCGATAAGAGAAAGTGATAAGCTTGGTGAAACAGAAAAGCCCGCTGACCTTCGAATAGAAAAAAGCTAAGCTTAGAAAGGCAATTTTTGGCGTTTCGAGGTCACATATTTCGAGGAAAAAGCTTGAGCAGATGCGTGCTTACTGTGACTGACAGATGTGTGACTTGAAGTCTACTCAGAATTTTAAATGCTTACGGTTTCATACAACATCAAGTTAGTTAGTAGATACAAGTTGAACAATCAGATCAACGACCAGAGTACTTATACCATTCACTGACGTTACACAAATCACTTGACTCTCATGACTTCTGCTCAGGTGATCGAAACGTCAGTCAATGTCATTTCAAACACGGTCCTTCTCAGGACTACACTCACCCGGACGATCGAACTTCTCTTAGTTACGACATGACTCCTGGTTTCAAACCATTTACGCATGAGTTTAAAGGCTGGTTTCCATATGATCGCAGACGATCGCGGATCGCACATCGCAAAAAGTTCTGCGACCGTCTGCGATCATATGGCAACACACTTCTGCGATCGTCTTCGATCCTGCGATCACGATCGCAGACGATCGCAGAAGATAGAACCATGTTCTATCTTCTGCGATCGCCTGCGATCATATGGAAACCAAAGTTCTGTGATCTGCGATCGAGACCTATCCCATAATATTTGTAATTCCGACAACCCGCGTGTACATTTGAAATTTCCGCTGACCGAATTGTATGGATACAGCGCTCTTAAATAAGGTGTGTTTTGCTAGCACACCTTGTGAGTTTCCTAACACATCAAGGTGTGTAGTGGTGACACACCTTTTCACTGTTCTATTTCACTGTTTAAAGAAACACACCAAGGCGTGTAAGAAAACACAGAAGGTGTGTAATAATTACACACCTTCTGCGTTTATTAATAACACACCTTAAGATCAGTTTAAACACACCACAAATTAATGAGATGCAAATGTTCTTCAACTGTAGAAATCTGCCAGAGCTATCATAACACACCTTTAATGGCAACACACCTTGGCTATTTTAGTGCATAATTAATTCAATATTTCCAATATTTTGTCAGGGGTGAACCTAACACATTTTCAACTCATCCTAAATCACCTAACTTATACGAAGACAATTTTTCTCCTCAGTATCAGTAAATATTGTTGATTATTAAATTTCCAACCTCAGATAGTGCATTTCTAGCTTTCTGATTGGCTCACTAAATCTCGGTTATCACTATACCGTAGTTTGACCTCATATGGAAAATGATCACGCCAAGTGTTTTTTCATATCAACTTAATTCCGGTCGTTTTGTAAAATTAAAATAGAAATCAATAAAATTCATCTGCAATTTCCAAGTATCCATTCCAAACGTTCAGAATTTGATCAGGAAATTTAATAAAGCAATTACGCTATTAGCGCATGTTGGATATGAGATTGTTTATAGCCAACTTGCTGCTATGTGCCTCGTTGGCTATTTACATACCTCTTACTAACCGAGTTCGAGGTCCTTACTGTAAGTTACGGACTGAGTGTTTTCCTGCGGATTTATGGCCCAAGTGCGAAGCGCGCGGGCCATGAATCAACGAGAAAAAACGAGGATCCGTAACTTACAGTACGGACCGAGAAAACGAGGTTAGTAAGATGTTTAATTTATTATATCTCTTAGGTTAATCGGGGGCGCGCTTTCAAATTTAGCGGGCCATACAGTAAAAGACGGCCTCGAAATTGACCAATCACAGATCTCGCACTAACTGAGAGACCATGTCCAAAGCTGTCTGAGTTATCTTCGCATTTTCCCTTGCACGTGATAGGAACGTTGCAGCCTGGCTACCCGAATCTGACCGTGTTCTATCTTCGTCAAATTCTTGCTCTACATTTTCTTCATAAACAGAGTCATCATCATGTTCGAGTCATGTCCGTCTCCTTATGTTCTCGCTTGTAATGCCTTTGCAGACTATTCACTTTCGAAAAAGACATTTCACAATTTGAACAATAAACCAAAAATTTAGGCTCGTTGGAGTGGAACTTGATCAAGTGTTTAAAAAAATAATCGCTTTCATTACACTACAGCTGTAGTTACACTCTGAAGTCGCAGTTGCCGATCGGCAGCCATTTTGGAAATAACTTGATCCCAGATTACCTCGTCCCAAATGGTCACATGATCCTTCTTAACCAATGGTAGAGAACAATAGTCAACGTGGCGTCCTTCGCTTCCTGAGTTGACTGAAAGCGCGACATTTCAAATACTCGAAGTATTGGCGTGGTTTTCTTCTTCAGAAAACGAGTTCCAACACGACATCAGCTTCAAGACAGTAATGGATCTGAAAAGTTTCACGACAGAACAACTTATTACTCCTTTTAAAGGGAGAAATGTGCCGCAAGAAGCCCTTGACCTGGTGAGAGGTATGTAAAGTTCGTTGAAACGTCAGTCGAATATATCAGTGCGAATACCTTCGGTTTTCTTCAAGTTTAAGTTAAATTCGGTCATTTTTTCTTTTAGATAACGATATTGATAAATCCACCTACTTTTGCTGAGAGACGATATAGACGAATTTATGGCGGTCGTTCCGAAGTTAGTTAAAGCTGGAACTGTGGAATGCCGGAACGCCGGAATACTTAATCCCGGAACGGTGTGTAATTGCATGAAAATTAAAGGTGATTGTCATTTATTGTTTTTCATTATTTTGTTTTTATTGTTATTTCATCTGGGCCTAACGCAAGGGACATTACAACGTCTAAAAAATGTCTGCCTTTTTATTGAAACTGAAATCATTGCTATTGATGCTGAAGTTTGGAGAAGAAATAAATCAGCTGAATAATAGAAATAATTTGCTGTTATATACACAAATACTGGTTCACTGTACCTGGCCTGGTATGAAGGCGCCGGTTTTATCGTTGGCTGTTGTGTTTACGCAGTCAGAAGGAAGCGACCAACGGCAACCAGAAGTGCACTTTTTACATACCAGAGCAGTGGTTTCCCCCAAATTTTAAAACAAATTGTATCAAATAAAGTAAAGACACCTAAAAAGGGAAAGCACCTCACTTCTAGTTGCCATCTGTCACTCAAAAAGGCTGTTGCAAGCTTAAGTTGTTACTGCGCCCTTCAATAACCTGCAACATGTATCTCATATAACATTCTGTCTTAGTACTGTGACTGAGGGTATTCAGAAACAGTTGATGGACCGTTGAAACGGAAACCAAAGAAAAACTGCATCGAATTCTGCGAATGAGAAAACATGATGTCATCCCTTGAATCGTTCGGCTACAAAATGGCAGTGAAGAACAAAAGCGTTGACATACCTCGCATATTATTAAAGGACGCAGTAAAATGAGAACGCAAATATGTTTCTCGTGGCTGTTATATTGTTACAGTGATGCTTTTGCATATTTCATTTTTTTCATTTAAACAATAAATTGATTAGTATTTAGAGTACATGATTAAATCCTGTTTTGTTGAAATGTTTTTTCGGCGGTTGTTTTAAAAATTTATTTGCTCAGGAGGGTATAAAGGTCGCTAAATTGAACCATATTGAAGCACACTTTCAATAATTCTTCATTCCATGCAATTACACACCGTTCTGGGTTTAAGTATTCCAGCATTCCACCGTTCTGGGTTTAAGTACTTGCCGTCTGATTTGGAAAGCAGGTTGATTTCTATTTTCCTTCATCTCAGATTACTTATAATGTGAAAGAATGGTTATGGAAAAAGTCAAATTGGTTTGAAAATTTCAGAACTAATACCAATGTTTTCCCACAACATGTTTGCATTAATTGTGTCCCTTGGGTATCCCATAATATTTTTGTCCACATAATAGAATTCAAGATGGCCGTCGTATCTGGAAAAGGGTCTATTATTGATATTAATCATTAGTATATACTAAAACAGTGGATAGCGTTGAAGGTGCGAGTTTCGTGCTCCCTTGTGTGATTTTTGAAAAAATGGCGTCCCGGTTTGCATCCGTGACAAGCAAAGATATCATCCAAATTAACGACGAAGCAGTCCCTGAAAACACAATGAAAGCGACTAAATTTGGTTTGGCCTTGTTTACAGATATGGTTTATGTTTTTAACCCGAAGTTTATCGATAAAAACCAGTGAGAAAGGTTTTGTTTACAAATGCAAATTAATCTTGCATAACCTCACTTGTTCACTTTAAAACCAAAGTTGAATGATATCTTTTACAGAATGGAGAATGGTTTCAAATACTGTTTCAGTCCTTTGCGCGCGGGAAAATTTTGCGATCGTTGCTGGAATATATGAATTAAAATCAATTTTCTGTGGAGTATATTATCTCACTGTTTTAGTATATACTAAAACAACTATTCGCCTCAGTGTCGGCTAGCGGTGGCTCGCCGCTTTGTGGCTCGCTAAATATCCACCACTAGCCACCTCCACTTCGTTGTATAGTTGTTAAATATTGGCAGCCAGAGAATGAATTGGGAAGCTTCTATTGAAACTCCTGGTGTTATAAACACATATCGTGATGATGTACAGTTGTATGTAGAGAGTTTGACAAGGATCCCAGCTCATGTGGAGCCTTGTATTGTATTGAATTTTTGCAAGTTTAAATTTTTTGTCAACTAGTGTATTTCTCATCTCCTCAGGTTTGGTCTAAGCTGTGGCACATACTTGGGAATAACTGTGTGATAGGAGCTGAAGACCATTTATTCAGTGGTCTCGGAGTCATTCTAAATCTAGGCGGCGAGAAATTGACAAACACAGAAGTGGTTGGTGCAATAAAATTCATTCAGCAGCGGACCAAAAGAAAAAGTAGCAGCCAAGATGTGTTTAAATTTCAAGATGTGAGTATATATTATTATTATTATTATTATTATTATTATTATTATTATGGCATAAGGTTTTATTATTTCATTTGTAAACATTGCAGGTTACATCCAGGTATAATATTATACATACACCAAGGGAATATAACCAGTCATGTAATGGAATTAAAGCATTTTCCATTTTCTGCATAATATGTGCACCTCCCAACAATGCTATTTTCTGAAGTATCTTAAGGTACTCGCTCACCCCCCTTTTTAAACACCCCGAGTGCTCCAGTTACCACTGGTACAGTCCTAGTTTTCATCTCCCTTTTAGATACTTCGATTTCCAGGTCTTTGTATTTTGAAAGCTTATTATTATTATCCTGGCCATTCCTAATAGCGTAGTTTTCTGTAACAGTCCAATTCTAACCCTAATCGCCAGTTTTCAATCCATTGTTTAAGTTTCTTTTAACACTTCCAAGGGCCCCTACAACAGTCAGTGCCACATCCATGTTTTTCATACCCCACATTCTTCTACTTTCTCCCTTCAAATCCTGATATTTTTCAACTTTTCAAATTCCTTTTCATGTACCTTACTGTTTCCCCAGGAATGATGTCCACAATTACACATTAATTTTGTTCTCCTTAATATTATTAATATTATTATTATTATTATTATTTATCATTTTTATTCAACCATAATTGTATGGCAGAACAAGCTCAAAATTATTCATAATGGCTTCTTTTATTGTTTCCATAGATGCATATCACAACTTGTGGTTGTCTTCTCAAGACACTGTTTTCCAACCATGGTGTAATTTATTACATGTATGTGGCCAATGATTGGAGCAATGTCTTGGTATTTTGATTTTGATTAACTAAGGTATCTCTTCTCTCTTCTTTTCAGCCGACAACACCACCAGACAAGCTGTTTAAGGACAAGCGTGTGGAGTATTTCTTTGTCTGCATAGGAACTAGCAAGGAAGTTGACCAAGTTTTTGTCTGTGGAGAAGACCAAGCCTTTGTTGAAAGTGATTGTGACCTTATAAAAGAATTGGTTGATTTGATTTCTTCTTATTATGGTTTTTTATTTATTTTAAACAACCCCAGAGTATTTCAGGCGTTCTTCACTTTTTGCAAGAGATTGTATTACTACGGTACAAAGTGACAATGAATTGAAAGGAACCAAGTTTGCCAGCTCAAATTGCCAGCTCAAATTTTGTGAAGTTATACAGAATTAAATATGTGACTGATCATCGCAGTTATGATCATTAATCCGCAGTTGAAATATATGGTTTTCATATATTCATTGTCATTTTTACAGAATTGTTGTTTTTAATTTTTTGTATATAAAGAGTGTTTTTAGAACGTCAATAAACTATTTGTGGACAACTGCATGTTTTGTGTAAATAATTGTGTTAATGTTATAGTTTTGGGTGCCTGGCAAGGTGTGTTCTGAGAACACGACTAAAGGTGTGTTTCGTTACACATCAAGAAGTGTCACAAAACACATCTTTCTGTAGAACACACCTGAAAGTGTGTTAAATTTAGGACAAGCGTGAAACACAACTTAAGGTGTGTTTTGGGAACACACCAAGGTGTGTTTAGATAGCTCACCAAGGTGTGTTCGGGTAACACATGAAAAGGTGTGTATTTAGACACAACTCTATGTGTTGTTTTGAGGACAAAAAAGGTGTGTTGCGGTAACACCTTATTTAAGAGTGAGTCGGCTTTGCGATCGTCTGCGATTATATGGAAACAGTTCTCTTTGCGATCGTCTGCGATCATATGGAAACCAGGATTTACTAGTGAGGGTGGTGTTAGTACTTTGTTACGCGATATTTCCGTTAAACTGTACTTGTATCGTTTCTCGATACAACGCTTGCAAATTGTGTCAAGGATTAACGGTATGCAAATTCATATTCACCAAAAACGCCACGTCAAGGATGCATTTTCATATTTTTATCCTCAACGCAAAGTGTTACAAGAGTTGTATTGAGAAACAATAAAAGTACAGTAAAACGTAAATAACGCTTGGAAAAGTACTGGCACTAACCTCGCTAGTAACGGCTCTCAATTTCACGCGAGTCGCGCAAGAGAGACGCTGGCGAGACTATCGCGCGTGATACCCTTGTGGAAAGAAAAGACTTGAAATGTTCCGATTGTCTCCTTTTGTCCTGAATGGCCTTGTTTTATCCCTTTTGTCCCTAAATTGTCGGTTTTGTCCTTTGATATGTCCTGTCTTTCCTTCGAATATGAGGTTAAAATTTCTTGAAACGGTCTTATTTTTGCTGAGATCTCGAACGGTTAACATAGTTAAACGCGTGTGCCGTGTTTGCCCGATTCCAAATTGTGGAGCAAAATGTCTCGTTAAATTGTCTAATCATCTCAGATGTACATGGGTTAGATTATATCAATCGAAGAAAGTGGTTACAAGAAGCGTAATTAAAGCCTAAGCTAAGAGTGATTATTTATCCAGAAAAGAGGAGCGTTCAAGAAGTGAAACACCCCTATCAGTGCAGGAAGAGAAAAAGGGTACAGTCGTCCATCAGTTATCAACACCAAGACGAGTAAACAAATCGCTGAAATGTCTATCAAGAGGCATTGGAAAAGCGAGCGACAGCATTAACACTGTTACAGAACGGTAGATTTAATGCCTGGGTGGCTAACTTTTTACGAGGACGATGAAGGGACAAACACAGAGTAACGTCGACTTCAATACCAATACCCAAATCCCACAAGCTTTACGTTTTCGTCGCTTTTTTTTTTAACGATGCGCATCACTTGAACGTTTAGTTTGTTGTCAGACCTCGTGCTGTTCATAACAAGAAATGGCTTGAAGCGGATGCTATAATGATTACTTTCTTCAAAAGTGTACTGGAAATTTACAGAACGGTAGATTTAATGCCTGGGTGGCTAACTTCTTACGAGGACGATGAAGGGACAAACACAGAGTAACGTCGACTTCAATACCAATACCCAAATCCCACAAGCTTTACGTTTTCGTCGCTTTTTTTTTAACGATGCGCGTCACTTGAACGTTTAGTTTGTTGTCAGACCTCGTGCTGTTCACAACAAGAAATGGCTTGGAGCGGATGCTATAATGATTACTTTCTTCAAAAGTGTACTGGAAATTTCGAAGACGGGGAAGAAAGTGCAGAGTCTCAGTACAGCCAAGAAACGGAATATTCCCAAGAAGAGACAGAGTTCTTAAACCCTTGGTCGCGCATTTTAGATGAAGCTCAGCAACGTTACAAGGCCCAGCACGAGCCCAGTCCGAAAGGAACGAAGAATCGGAAAACGGGGCTACCGCTAAAGCTCAGAACGTTCTTCTTTCTCTCTACAGGAAAGAACTGAGAAAACTACTCTTCAAGTATATCTACAGTGGATGCGAGCAAAGAAGAAAGATTACACTTTCCAGAAAGTGATGCTAACCCAAAAAGATCTCAAAGATACAGACGCATTCGATTGGCCCCAATCGACAGAACTAGAGATAAATAAGTGGAAATTGTGAATGATATATGAAATGAATCACATATGAACTGCGGAAATGAAATCAAATGAAGAATGATCCTCGCAGTTGTGAACTCAAATTATGCAATTGCGAAAAGAAGCCTGAAAAAATTTCAGGGATTCAACGGGGTTTCAACCCGTGACCTCGCCATTACCTGTGCGATGCTCTAAACAACTGAGCTATGAAGCCAATGACGTTGGGAGCGGGTCAAATGTGGGTTCATATGTTCCCGTGAAAGAAATGGGTGTGAATGATATATGAAATTCTTCATTTGATTTAATTTCCGCAGTTCATATATGATTCATTTCAGATATCATTCACACTCATTTGAATCATATATGAACTGCGGAAATGAAATCAAATGAAGTATGATCCTCGTATGTGAACGCAATTTGCAATTGCGAAAAGAAGCCCGTAAAAAGGCTTCTTTTCGCAATTGCATAAATTGCGTTCACAGCTGCGAGGATCATTCTTCATTTGATTTCATTTCCGCAGTTCATATATGATTCATTTCAGATATCATTCACACTTATTTCTTTCACGGGAACATATGAACCCACAATTGACGCGCTCCCAACGTTAGTGGCTTCATAGCTCAATTGGTTAGAGCATCGCACTGGTAATGGCGAGGCCACGGGTTTAAACCCTGTTGAAGTCCTGAAATTTTTTTCAGGCTTCTTTTCGCAATTGCATAAATTGCGTTCACAACTGCGAGGATCATTCTTCATTTGATAAGTGAAAATTCTTGCTTAATCGATTGTTTGTAAGGGAATCCATTTCACAAGATGTTTTAGGCCTTTGTGTTTTTGCTATCAATAAAAATGTAATAATTGTGAAAACTTGTGAATAACTTGTGAAAATTTAACTTGTGAAAGCTGTAATGGCTAGTCTGACAACTGTTGTTTCGTCGCTGCCAAGCGACTCTTCAGAGACCTTCCTGATATCTGACAAACTCGTTGAGTATCTCGCTCAAAGTCCCGTTCGCAATCAGTTCAGCAGAAGCAATCTCGCCTTATATCGCATAGAGTTGCCAGATATCAGGAAGGTCTCTGAAGAGTCGCTTGGCAGCGACGAAACAACAGTTGTCAGACTAGCCATTACAGCTTTCACAAATAAAAATGTATTCTCAGTTCAAAATAATATCTAGTGTGTTGTTCAATTGAATTTTATTCTTTGTCAAGTGTCATTTCCTTGTGGAAAACGCGTGATCATCTCATAATCCTGCCATTGTTTATATACAATTGAGTTGAATCGGACCAAACCATTGTTATTTATAATTTATTTGAAACGAGTTCATGGTAGCTGTATAAATTATTTGCATATTGCTTGATTCGACTTGCATGTTTGGAACCATCTTGTGATGAAAAAGAACAGGCGTCCCGAGGGGTGGTGCCAGGTTAAGATATCACATAACCCCAAGGGACAGGTAAATAACATGCTTATTTGTCAGTTGGTGAGGTTTTCTAAAAGAAATAGAAGGCAATTAAATAACGAATAACTTAGTTTCTACTTGGTGGCGTTTTATTTTAAAAATACTTTTAATGGTAGATTGTGGAGGGTGAGGTTTCGACTGTAAACATGTTTTTCTTGATTTTTGGTTTTCGGTTTTGTTTTTGCGACATTGCGTAGACAACGTGTTTTGTTATACTGGTACACAGTGGGATTGAATTTAGTTCTGTATTATTTACAAAGCAATATGTATAGACGTTTTGTTTTGTCTGCTAGTATGCGTGGTAAACATGTTTGTTACTTTTGCATAAACAGTGCGTTTAGTACACAACAGTCACGTAGCAAAACGACTGCCGTTAAATTTTAAGAAAAGTGAGCTCTCGCCTAGTACTGTTTGTAAACAACGATGAGCGATGGTGAAGATGGATTTGTTTTGTGAATGGGACAAGGCAGACTCACAGCTAGGATGCTCAGACTGCTGTTTCGGATTTTAACACTCCAGCCACATCCCACAAGCTTTACGTTTTCACTGCTTGTCTTATGGATATGTGGGTACTTGAGCCTGAGCATTAGCTATGCCATGCTGATGAGGCCTAACAAGGCCGAAACAGCTGTCCATGGCTGCTCATGCTTGGGCTCAATCTTTGCTTTGGTAGATTTAAGGGGTAATGCCCGCTACCATGTGGCCTTAGTGCCTTTAGAGTGGCTTCAGCTTACCAAATCACATTAATTTGTGAACTATATCCTTGTCACTCCAGCCACATCCCACAAGCTTTACGTTTTCACTGCTTGTTTTATGGATATGTGGGTACTTGAGCCTGAGCATTAGCTATGCCATGCTGATGAGGCCTAACAAGGCCGAAACAGCTGTCCATGGCTGCTAATGCTTGGGCTCAATCTTTGCTTTGGTAGATTTAAGGGGTAATGCCCGCTACCATGTGGCCTTAGTGCCTTTAGAGTGGCTTCAGCTTACCAAATCACATTAATTTGTGAGCTATATCCTTGTCACTCCAGCCACTTCCCACAAGCTTTACGTTTTCACTGCTTGTTTTATGGATAATTGGGTACTTGAGCCTGAGCATTAGCTATGCCATGCTGATGAGGCCTAACAAGGCCGAAACAGCTGTCCATGGCTGCTAATGCTTGGGCTCAATCTTTACTTTGGTAGATTTAAGGGGTAATGCCCGCTACCATGTGGCCTTAGTGCCTTTAGAGTGGCTTCAGCTTACCAAATCACATTAATTTGTGAGGTATATCCTTATAAGGCTTTATGGACATGGAACTTGAAATCTTGAAATATAACATAGCAGTGTTGCAATGTGCATCTTCTCGAATAGAGAGAAAACAAAATTGAGTTTGCAAACATGTATATGAACTGTCCCCAAATTTCTGATAACCAACTAATCGCGCATTTCCTGGAGCGTCTTCACCATGCATGTCGTTCTTATCGCAATAATGGTGATTGTTACTGAACAGAAGAAGCACTTACAGGTCCCACAGCCTTTTATTGTGATCAAAGACACCTCTGGGCAGCTCTATCAACTGGTTTTCACTCAACAACCTACAAACGAATAGTCACAACACTGTATTACTTAACCTTTTTCACTTTTTACAATGATCCCTTTGGTAACATTGATTACAGTATTTACATTCGATTTCCATAGTCCTCATTTGTTAAATGACTTTCTATTAAGTTAAACAACGGTTTAATTAAGCCGGTAATCATGGAGCTGGTTCCAGTTAGTTTGCCAAACAAAATTCATGTGGCAATATAAAAAGTTTCAGAAATATTCATGTTTTAACGTTTGATTTTGGCTGCCTGAGTTCGGATCAGACTACTTTCAAACGCACGAAATAATCCCACGTTGAACTATCAAACATTTTCGTTTAACATCTTGTTCCCTAAACGAACTCCTGAACTGTTTTTGAAGTTTTCGAAGAAAATAAAATGTCCATTAGAATCAGGGAAGTTGTTTATTTTCCGAATGCCTTTGTTAGCCCAGGCTGTGTAAAACAATCGACTTTCCACTTATCCTAATAAAATGGTCATTCCAAAGTATCTCTTCTATCATTTCATCTGCGTTAAGGGAAGTTTTCGAATGAAGTTCTTGCCACACAGCTAGGATGCTCTTGTAAAAAGGTGTCAGACCCAATAGTCTTAAGTCGACATTGCAACTTTTTAAGCATTAATCAAGGAACGCACACCAGTCAGTATTCTCCGAGAAACGATAGTGACTGAGACACCCAGACAGCTTTCAGTGATTTTTCTACGTCCACAGGCAGAATAAGTCATGTTGAGGCCACCTTTTGATATTGGACCGGTCAGCGTGTTTCTTTTAATTTTGTCGGGTTTGAAGTTCCATATAAAAGGGAAGGAGAAGCTATTAACTGTTTTGGCAAAATCTGCAGGAACCTCAAGCACGGAACAATTGTAAACAAGTTTTGAGACTGCTAGTGTTTTGACAATGGCAATTCTACCCAAAATTGTCAATTGCCGAGCGGACCAAAGGTTTAAAACTTTTTTAAAGTGCTACTATGATCAAATTTTTACCCCTTGATTTTTTAAAGTTTATCACATAGAATTCCAGGAAAGATTAAAAATGTCGTTTTCCGTTTGTAAATATCTGCATTGTGTAAATTATGCAAATGAGATGACTGATGACATGATAGTATCAACCCAATATAACATCAAGTATGGACATCAAATCTAGCTATCTCGGTCATTTTGCAACAGAGACCATTATAACTTGGTAGGCTGATAGTTCTAAAGACAAAACAGCTACGGCTATAAAAAAAATTTGGTTCCCATGGTAACAATACTGGTAAGCTCATATTATGACGTACATCTAGTAGAATCTTACTGCAAAGTATCAAGCATTTCTGATACAAATTGGCTGATACCTTTTTTCATCATATTTCATCAAAATTCAGTTGAGTTTGCTGCATCATCACTTGGCCAATTTGCATATTCTAAAAACCTGAATATCTCTGGAACAAAAACAAATATTTGAAAATAGTAAACAGTTTTCGTCTTTTCTTACAGATTTCTGGTTCATATTTTAAAATGGCTTAGATAGGAAAGATGTGAATTTCGCCATATTAGCGCTTTAAGTTCAACAAGCCTTTCGTCACAGTTGATCTTATATAGCGCCAACATTCCGCGGCTTTTCATAAGCAAAAGCAACCCCAAGGGAAGAGACATACTTCTTCGGCCAAGATATACCAAAGGGCTCATTTTTTTTCCTAATCTAATTTTCCACGATCCTACCCACAATATTTTGGTTTTCGACTTGTTTATTTTCAGACCGGAGAAGAAGCTAAATTGTTCACGAGAAAATAAGGATACAGCCGAAGATTTTTCGCAAATAAAAACGGTGGAATCATCGGCATACACGCAAAGTTTAGTTCCTCTATTCTCATTCTTAAGATTGTTGATCGAGTCATTGATTCTGATCTTAGCTGAGCGGTTCTATAGCAAGAACAAAAAGCAACCCTGAGAGAGGGCACCCTTGTTTTACCCCTCTTTGTAGGGAAAAGAACTCCAATGCGAATCCATTATTTACAACGCAACTAGAAATATTATGATAAAAAGTACGGATCCTGTTACGGAAGCTCGGGCCAAAGTTCATTGCATCGAGCACTCCGAAGAACTTTTCAAAATCTAGAAATAGAACCATTCCTTCTTCGTTTTCGCATTGTTTGATAATTCCAGAGATTAGACGGATGTTTTCGCCTATGAATCTACATTTGATGTATCCTGTTTGGTCTCTTCTATGCAATAAGATGCGGGTGAACTTTCTCCAGTCGTTTTGCGATACATTTCTAAAGTTGCAAGTTTGTGGTCCGTGTTGAAGAGTGCATGATATTGGGGGCCAGTTCTTAAGGAGAGGGGGGTCCTTATTTTTTTTTTTTTGGTATCAATGAAATAATCCCTTGTCTATGAGGGATGGAAGGCTCTCCTAATAGCGCCCAAGATTGAGACAATCAACCAAAGGGCTGGAGATCTCATTCCAGAAACAAAGATAGAACTCTGTCGATAAACCATCACTACCAGGGGTCTTGTTGCGTTGAAATGTTTTCAGGGCTGACATTCTGCTTCAGTGATTGGACCTTCTCAGAGGCTTTGTTTTACATTGTCTAGTCCTGTCAAAGGTAAGGAGTTTAAAAAGTTCGAAAAACGATCGGGGGAGTGACCATGAGACGTATACAGTTCTTGGTAAAAGTTTCTAATTTAACTCAATATGATTTTAGGTTCTTCTCTAGAGGAAACTTCATTACATTTCATTTTTGTTATATGCTTTTTGTTATAGCTTCTTTTCGATAGATGCAAAAAATATTTGTTACATTTTTCACCCGATTCATACCATCGAGCTCTACTTCGAACAATGAACTTTTAGTTTCTGCACGGCAATTTGGTCTGATTTAATTTTGAGCGTTCAAGCTTCGCATACAAGATGGCTTTCTTCCGGCGCCGTGTCAATTCAAGAGTTCAGATTCTCAAGTTTTCGAAGAAAGTTCCAGTTCTGTTTCTTTTTTCCTTAGCTTTTCTCTTAGCGAAACGAATGGAAAAAGCCCTGATCTCCATTTTCGCCATTTCCCAAAAGAGCCTTCTGTCGGTAACGTAAAACATGTATTTTTCTTAGCGTTTTTGATAACAAACCTCATTTTTAAAACAAATTCTTCATTATCTAGAAGTGAGTTATTAAACTTCCAAAAACCTGGACCTCTTTGTTGTTGTTTTTCTTCTGGACCGATTGAGATGGTAACAGGTGAGTGATCAGAGTCATAGTATGCGCTAAAATCAGTTTTAGTTACACGATTTAGTAGCTGTTTCGAAATTAACCAACATAAATCCAGTCAACATTTGATATTACCTGAGCCATTTGCCCAGGAAAAAGCGCGTCTCATCCGGGTGTTGAGTTTGCCAAGCGTCGACTAGATCAAAGTTGTTACAACAATCCTGGATCGCTTGGATTACTTTTTTCCTATAGAGGATGTGTTTGCCACCCACGTTACCAAGAGCCCACATTGGACAGTTAAAATCACCACCCACTAAGATCTTGCTGGTGATATTGCGACGAACTGTATCGAGGATCTAACCGGAAAACGTTAATTTGCTGGTTTTGGTCAAAGGGAACGTAGATGTTAACCAAACACAATTCATCTTGATTGATGTTTACGCTCGTGACAAGAAAGCGGCCGTTTTTATCTGCAGTGGTTTTCAAGACATTTGTGTTTAAAGACGGCTTGAACAATATCATCACGCCTCTACTGTGCTTGGAGCCATGCGCAAAATTCGTCTAAACCAGGATCACTGTATGTCTCTTGCAGAAAAATTATACCTAATTTACTGAGGTGAAGCCACCGAAAAAGCTTCCTTCTTTTGTTGGCTTTATTGACCCCTTTATTGAGGCCCCTAATGTTAAAAGAAACTGCTTTCAAGCTCATTTTCCAATAGATTCACGACATATTTTCCAAGCCTCTTCTGTGTTCCTGTACAAATTTCGATAGGGTTGTGTTTAGCGAATCGTTGTGCGTCACAATTAGCGAGCCGATTGCAAAATACAATACATGAAAGTACACGAGAATAATGTAGTAAAATATAGAGTATAGACCACGGGAGACTTACACAAAAACAAACAGATAAAACAATGTACAAGGAAGGGGACGCAAAAATGTGAAAAGGCATGTGAGATCTATGGGAACAGAAATGAAGAAACGCCTTCCTACAATCTTTCCGCTAATTACGCCTGTAAATGAGTCATCCAGAATGGGCAAGGTGTGAAAAAAGATGCATATTGATTTGATTCCGTTATTGGGTACAAATTTAGAAAGAAGGCAGGGTTTTTAACGTAAAAATTAACTTAAGCTTCTCAAGATCTTCATCAGCAAGTATCTGCTTCGGCCGATCTCGTTGAGATTTCTTAATAAGGATTTTACCATCCATAGTCTAGGCGCTTTTCCACTTATTGTCATTTTTTATTTTAGCAAATAATTTGCGCCTCTAGTTTGTGAGGTTTTCATTAATATAAACAATATTTGTGGCACGCAAATACTGATTTAAACTTACTGCCGCACTTTTTAAAAGTGTTTCACATTAGCTTTGTATAATTCGCTCATCGTTTTGTGCGATTTAAAACGGACCATAATGGGTTTGGGACCACTACTGTTCCGAGTTTCCATTCTGTGGCAAATGTCGATGTCGTTAGGTGATATATGGGCACGTTAACGATCTTTCCAAGCTTGATAATGTTTAAAGCGATGCTCTCATGATCATCTGCGGATTTGGCGATTCCATGAATCTCCAGAAAAAGGATGTCGACATCATCTTTCGTTTCACGGAGCGATTCCTTGAGCGATGACAGGGTCTATTGTAGGGTCTATTTTAGGGGTCCGTGCATTCCGCAAATCGCTATATTTTGTTCTTCCCAGATCGCAAACCGCCTTCATTTTCTTCTAAAGACCGAAACCGCAATAATAGCAGAACGATTATCAACGTAACCGATCTTTTAAATGTAGTTAACAAATTCTTTACGATATGTTGGCAAAATAATCGCATTTCTGTTCCTGAATACCTCTAAATTTTAACAGAGCAACTTCTTATTTCTAATTCCATTCAGCTATCTGTAAAACGCTGTCTACGGCTTACGATCAAAATAACCAGCGGAAAATTTCAGCTTGTATTATACCCATGAAACCAGAGAAGCCACAGTTAATGAAGCCACATCAGAACAGTTCACCGGAACACAGCTGAACAGAAAGGGTTAAAGGGTTTAAAAGAGAACTGAAAAATATATTTCTTGATCTTCTGTGATCTTTTTTGTCAATGTAGGTGCCTGATCGCGTGACCATCTAAAATCTGGGTGGTAAAAAAAATTGATGACAGAGAGCGGTGGCAAAGTAAAGAAACTGTTATTGTGACAATTCACGACCCACCCTCTCGCGATATTGTTTTTACTGGTTACGTGATCAAGTCCAACAAGGGTCTCTCTCTCTCTCGACGACAAGGGAGGAAAAGAGAGAGAGCCTGGGTTCGAGGTTGTTGGCTTTTTTAGCGGCTGCAACTTTTGTATGGACGAGGCAGCTTCATTTTAAAATTTTCCTTTCGAAAAAAAAATATTTTAGCGCTGCCCCAAGCTTATAAAAAGGGCAACGCATTTGATTATATCGACCATATTATCGGCCGCTAACTGTTCTAAGCGGACCCTTGGGTGAGCTAATGAGATGCATTTTCCACTCGACAACTCTGTCTGTCGAGTAGACACAAGTTGTCGACTCGTACGAGTTGTAAAACGTATTTTTCAACTCGTATCATGTCGACAGTATTGGACATGACTGGCAAACTCCCGCTAGGTTGGGCAGAGGAGAAACCAGTCTTGAAGGAATCGATCTTCTGAGCCTATTAACTCTTTTTGAATGACCGTCACCAAACACGAGCAAACTGAAAACCGCGAGATAAAGTTATTATTTCCCGCAAACGCACGATAATTCCTCCACCGTAAACCACCAAAAAGCATACGCATGTTCCCGCGAACCGACACTCAAAATAGGCTTCAACCGCCAGACCACCAGACCCCCTTTAAGCTTCTTGTTTTCTTGCTTTAGAAATTCTAGCTCGCTGTTATTGAATTCTGTAGACCGCTTCAACTCCTCGTATTGTTTTGGCAGAGCACAGTTTTCTTCTAATAGCTCGTCAGTCTTCCTTCTAATTTGTTTCAACATGATCCAAACATTGTCATCCTGCTCATTGACTCGAGTTTTTGCCGACTTGGTTGGAGGTATGTCGGGCGAGCTTCCACTACTCCCACTACTATTCCTTTCATCACGCTTTCTCCGTACGACAGTTTTTGTTCTGCTGTCCTCCTCGCTTCCTGTTTCCGACATTTTCATTCGGCGGAGAGAAGAACAGTCGCGGACTACAGAGAAACATGTGCGCACATGCTGCCCGACTCCGACTCTGTGTACTTATAAGGTTTTAGGGGGTGGGGAGGGGGGATGGTACAAGCGCGTTTAATTAATTCCCAACGCTTCTTTGAAGTAATATTAAAATGGACAAACAATGTTTGACCAAATACTAGACAAGTGAGTTTGTCAATGATCGCTGAAATTACGACGTTATCTGTTTGAATTGGTTGCATTTTCCCTCTCGCGCCAGCTCTTTGGCAGACGTGGCTAAACGATCAAACCGACTTGTTCGTTACGTGAAATGTTGGATGAAAATGCTTGATTTAAATCAAACATGGAAAACCATTTCAATGCCAAGTTGAGAGAAGCGGCTAAAGGGTCAGACGCCTTGTTCCAACACGATGTTGGACGAAAATGTTTGATCGTTTAACAGGGGGCTTATAATTTCAAAATTCCCGCCGATGGCAGTCTAACGAACCGGTGTCTAAATGGGAAACTCCAGGTAGCTAAATCAATTGCAATTGTTGATGAATGCATGTTTGTTATTTTCAGCGACTCGATCGTCCTTCACAGTAGAACAAGAGCTAATTTATGCTCAGCGAGAGCGGCAGGTGAGGAGAAACATAACTAGGAATAAATATGAGGAAGCTTGAAAGAGTCTCCAAACAATCGCCGTGAGCACTGTTTGCGGCCAGAAAGCACCGCGTGTTCGAACAGAATCCACAGCGGAAACTACATGTATGAACTGCTAGGCACACGACAGTAATTTGAGCGTGGTTTCTGTGACAACTTCATCTCGTAACTTTGTTGGCTCTCAGCAGGTACTGCGGGGTGAATTTGGCGACGATGACTTTTCAAAAGCCTTTTAAATGCAGCAGTGACTTAAAATGCACGTTTACTCGCAACACTGTCGCTAATTTCGACAACATTGGGAAAGTCCGAACACAATAGTATTCAAGTGAGAACGCAGAAGTACTCAAGTTCCCCTGCATAACGTTCCAACAAAACTCAAGTGAAAAGAGAACAAACAACCTCAGTTGCATCTGAGCCTTTGCAAACATTCTCAGTATGGACGTCTTGCCGTTAAGCAGTGACATTTGAGTTCTATTATGTAGTTAAACGAACAAAGAAAAATATAATTCGTTCGCATAATACAAGATCGTCTTTACAGACATTTATTGCTGTGCATTAACCTTCCCTTAAATACAGCCTTAAGGGTGGGCCAAATTTATCTTGAAAATTTTTCGGCACAGATTATGCAATTCGACTGCGTCATCACATACCCCTTTACTCGCACATATCTTGTTGTTGTTTTGTTCGATGCAGTGGCGGATCCAGGGGGAGGGTCAGGGGTCCGGACCCCCCTTCCCTAGCCGATATTTTTCTACTATGACTTATTTGACGCCGGAATTCTCGCATCGACAGATTGGCCTATCATTACCCAACTGGTTGACTTGCTTTTTAATGGAAAACCATTGTACTTTGCCACTACTCTAAACCCCAGGCATATTCCACAATAAAATGTTATTATTCCCGTTACCCTCTGATGGTCACCCACCTCTGCTCGCAAAGCAGTTTTGTCCAATCAGCGTTCAACATGTGATCGTCTCCTTAAACTGATTAAGAAACGAGGATGGCGACGTCATTTCAAAAATTAGCTTCTCGTTATTGTAGCACTTGTGCGATTATTCCAATTTGCTCAAAATGTAAATTTATATGAACGACGTTAAGGTAAAGAAAAAGAAAGAAAATTTGCATAATGTGCTAACGTTCTCGACACAACCTCAAATTTGGTCATTTCACGTTATTTTGCAGAGGACGGCAAAGAAAAGAGAAACGAGGACGGCGACGGCAACGAAAACGTCATTTCAAAATACAATTTCTCGTTATAATAGCACTTTCGCGATTATTCCAATTTTCTCAACTTGTAAAAACTATCCAGGAGCTTAATTTCTATGAACGGCGTTAAAGTAAAGAAAAAGAAAGAAAATTTGCCATCATGTGCTCACGTCCTCGTCAAAACCTAAAATTTGGTCATTTAACGTTGATATTTTGTAGAGGACGTGAAAGAAATGTACCAAAATGTAAAAAGCACGTGCAGAGAGATTGTTTTGTGACGTTCTCGTTGACATTGTCGTTCTCGTTCAGCAACGACGACGGCGACGGCAACGAAAAGGTCGTTTTAAAGTATAACTGCTGGTTTTTGTATCTCTTTCGTGATTATTCCAATTTAATTAACTTCGAAAATGTTGGCGAATTATGCAGGGTCTATTTTACTACGAACGGCGTTAAAGGAAGGAAAAAGAAAGAAAAATTTAACGTCATGCACTCTCGTTCTCGAGAAAACCTGAAATTTGGTCATTCAACGTTGTTGTTTTGCAGGAGACAGTGAAGAGGTAACTTTGAACGTTTTCTTCATTTAATCATCTCTTTTACCTTTAAACTGTGCAAGTTGTTTTTCACTTTTTCTCTTATTGATCTTTGGTATCTTTGAAAAGTATATTAAAACAATTACTCTTCGTAGGCTCAGTTAATGAATATTGGTAAATATTTGTTGTCCATGTAGGCCATCAATGGCCTATTATTATTATTATTATTATTATTATTATTATTATTATTATTATATTTTACTTTACTTTATTACTTGTCTACATTTACCTTCTAGGGCCAGAACCAAACCATGGTTCTAAGGCACTAGAGGAGTGTTTGTTCAATTTACTTGATTGAGAGGACCTTTCTCAGAATGTGTGCTGTTCCCAGAAGTGTTGATTTCTGGATTTCATGTGGGTTATTGTTACCTGGGATTTCGCGCAGCTGTTTTTCAGTGCCTTTCCTAATAAGTCCAAGGGCACCTACCACAACAGGGATTACCACTGTTCTCATCTGCCACATACGGGCTATTTCTATCTCCAGATCTTTGTATTTAGACAGTTTCTCTGATACTTTAATGGAAGTGTTTTTGTCTGATGGTACGGCCACGTCAATTAAGGTGCACTTGTTTTATTATTATTATTATTATTATTATTATTATTATTATTATTATTATTATTATTATTAAATTGGGGATCTTATGAGACGTGTCATTTTAGGCTTAGCCCAAGGGTATTCCAAAACTGAATGTCTGCAGAATGTTTTTTACATTTTGGTGAGATTCTCGATTTAAATGCTCTGTGGTTTGAGCCTGAGCTTTGATACACAGTGCTACTTCCATTGCTAGTTGGTAGCAATTCCCCACTATGTTGACTTTCTCTATCAAGAGTGACTTATCATGCAAAACCTTTTAAAGTATTTATTACAGTTCAACATATGTTTTGGAGCTAATTTTATGATGGGCTGTCCTTTGGCTCACTCAAATGTAAACATCCAGTTTTGGCTCATGAAGGTAAACTCGGTCAACATTCACCGAATACTGATGTGTTTAATTATCTCGAATGCGATTAAAAATTATTTCCAGAAAGATTCCTCAGCACAACAGAGAAATGGAAGGAAGAGTGACACACAAAACCAAAATGTCCTGCTACATTTTTGTTTGTTTGTTTGCTTGTTTTTTTTTTCCCGGTATGTGATGAATCTATATGAACAATATCGGCAAACTTAACAACGAAGGAAAACAAGATATATCTCTTGACCCAAACCTAACTTGCTCTTCACGATTTCGGAGAGAATTAGAAAATACCAAAAAGCGATAACATAATTATGCCGTATAAGAAAAGGGTCCTAGATCAGCTTATGTACAGAAACATCAGCGGCAGCTGCTAATTTACCGTATTTCCTCGAATAAGCGCACGGGTGCTTATTTAAAGTTTCGGCTAAAAAGGAAGGGGGTTATTCTTAGGAGGGGGCTTTATCTAGGTCGGGGTGTGGGGGGGGGGGGGGGGGGGTGACGCTTATTAAGTTTTTCTTTCAATGAAGTGTAACTAACGGAAAAGAAACTGTTTTCCTACATATACTGATGCCGGTGTAGTTGAAGCTTAAGGTGGCTTGATTGGATTTTTCAGTACTGACACCTTCCAACTTTAAATATGTATCACAACGCACTCAAACATAATACAGAAGATCGATATCCACACTCTTGCTAGGGATAGATCAAAGTTGCGAGTGAGGTGTATTTTATCTAGATCGGAGTTACCATAGCTACGCAATGGCGTCATTATTGTTTTTAATAATAATAATAATATATCACATTTATTTTGCGCATTTTCTATGCAATATTCAAATGCGCATTACAACACTGGCCGGGGACTTTGCCAGACTGCTTATCAGGCAGTTTACAATTAATGAAGTTGAGTTATGAGTGCCCCCGTAATATCAAATTAAGACAGACGCTAGGGGTGGTCACTGCCAGAGTTTGTTACGTCCCTAGTGGTTCTTTTACGTCCCACAGAATCAGAGAATTATGAAGAGTTGTGAGACGGGGCCTACGGTTTATCATCCTTATCCGAGAAGACTAGAAAGTCTAACCGTTTGTAGATGTCATTACAAAGACCTCAATTATTTAAAGACCCTGAGTGTTGGTCCGGCCGGGGTTTGAACCCGCGACCTCCCGCACGGTAGTCCGGTGCTCTACCAATGAGCTAACCGGTCGGCGGTTTTACTCACGGTCGAATGCATGGAGCGTTGGAATTCATGCTAGGATGAAAATTCTTAACAATGGACATTCATAATGAGACAAATAAGCGACCAACAAAAATAATGAGCAGGCGCCGAAAATGTAAAAGCACAATCTGGGCGATTTGATGCCAATGTTTGACCACCTTAAGTTATTTCAATTACTTTGAGATTGAGGGGTCTTTGAAAACAGCACTTTAGCTATAGGATCACCGAGGTTAAAAGAAATCCATCCACCACTTTTTTTAATATTAGCCTCAGTAGCCAAGTTTTGACAAAAACGTAAAATAGTCACCTATTCACCTATTGCGCTCCAAATGTGCTTCCCGTAACTCAGCAAATTTATGTAGAGTGACTCGATTCGATTTGTTTGATGTTAACAGGCGAAAACTTCAGCCCAAAATGTCTTGAAATCGCTCAAATAGAATTTGTTATTAAACGGTGGGGGAGAGGTGCGGTTATTCGGTGGAAGGTGCATATTAGAGCGTGGGCGCTTACTCGAGGAAATACGTACGGTATTTGAAGATTATGAACAAATCCTAATGCCTCGTCAAAATAAATGGATATAATTCATTACCAATAAGTCCTCATGACTAGCATCTAAAATTCATGGTAACAACTCATAACATTCAATAAACGACTTTATAAATCGTGCGACTCGAATAGTTAATACTGCCGGAACCAACTAGAAATTTTCAGAAGAGACGGCTAAATCCTTGTTGCTAAACAATTTTATCAAATGTCCCGAAATGTGCAATGCCGCCTTCAAGCATTTCCTCGAGTTTCAGTCTCATACAGTCCTTATCCCTTTTAGAGGAGATCGTTGCCAAAAAAAAAGATGCACTTACAGGTATACCAGCTGTGTATTGTTATCAAAAACACCTTTAGGCAGTTCCCTCAGCTGGTTGTCAGTCAAGTCACTACAAAAGAAAAATAACAATTCAGCTTTAACTTTCTTTATTTCATGGCACGGTGATAAATTATTGGTTTAGTAAATCATTAGCAATTTCAGTCTTGTTTAAATGACTGCCTGTGTGTTAGCTAGACAATGGTTTGTCAATCGCACTTCTGGTTCCCGTTAGTTTACTAAAACAAGGCATATAGTATACGATACGTGGTATATCCATCTTAGTTGGCAGAGAATGATAACTCTGAATCTCATAGGATTGTTGCTTTTATGTGTATTGCTATTGCCGTTTTATTTAATTCTACACGACCTGAAATATAGTATCACGAAAGATAGCTATTGATTCATGATGCACACTAACAGAGCACCGGTTAACCGAACAGGAAATATAATCGAAATCTGCGTTTCTTATCAGACCGTGCTCCGTATCTCATGATTATCTTATTTTTGATACCCTGGGGATAGTAAATTAAAACACAATTTTACACGCAATCGACAAGTGAAGACAACTAATGATGGCAATTTTAGTTGGCCTTATACAATAGAAAATGTAACTCTTGAAAAATCAGGGTTTTTGCTAAATCCGAGGGTGGGGGTGTTCCCGGGGGGAGGGGGGGGTCACTTTCTAGTAATAGGCTAATGAGGATGTGCCGCTGGATGGGGTCGCATTTTCACGACTGGAATGACTGGAATGGGGTTGCATTTTCAATAGAGTTATTAGAATAGGGTCGCACATTTTCGGGATTTTGGGGGCAAATGTACCAGAATATTTGCAATGTAGGGGAGAAGTAAAGTGTCCTACATTTACGTTAACAAATGTGTCAATTCATTTTAGGATGACCTACTTAAAAGGCTTTATAAGGTAGATGCATAAACAGAAAGTGACTAAGTTGGGATCACGAAAATTACATTTGCCCAAAAGTGACTAAGATGGGGTCTATAATCGGCCACAGAATAGACTATAATGGTGTAGGGGTTCTGAGAGGCCAGCGGCACATCCCTGGTGAAAAACCTCACAGGATCCTTCAGGATCTTTGAAGATCTTCAAAGATCTGCCAAAGATCCTTGAGGATAAGGATCTTTAAAAGATCCTCAAGGAATTGATAAGGATCTTTGAAGGATCTTTAAAAGATCTTATGAAAAATGCTTACAAAGATCTTTGCTAGGATCCTTTAAGATCCTTGAAGATGTAATGAGGATCTTGCAAGGATCTGAAAAGGATCATTTCAAGGATCTTATAAAGATCTTTGCTAGGATCCTTTAAGATCCTTGAAGATTTTATGAGGATCTTTCAGGATCTTTAAAGGATCTTTTAGAGGATCTTACAAAGATCTTTGAAAAGATCCTATAGGATCCTTAAGGATATCACCTGGATCTTACAAGGATCCTTGCTAAGATCCTTACATAATGTTGGTGGAGATCCTTGAAGATCTTCAAAGTCCGTTGAGGATCCTACAAGGTTCTTAAAAGGATCCTAGAAAGGATCTTAAAAAGATCTTTGCAAATATCCTCCAGGATCCTTAATGATTTCTCCAGGATCTTACAAGGATCCTTGCTAAGATCCTTATATAATGTTTGTGGAGATCCTTGAAGATCTTCAAAGATCCGTTGAGGATCCTACAAGGATCTTAAAAGGATCATAGAAAGGATCTTAAAAAGATCTTTGCAAAGATCCTCCAGGATCCTTAATGATTTCACCAGGATCTTACGAGGATCCTTGCTAAGATCCTTATATAATGTTTGGGGGAGATCCTTGAAGATCTTCAAATATCCATTGAGGATCCTACACGGATCTTAAGAGGATC
Source organism: Pachyseris speciosa (assembly GCA_016490735.1). Taxonomy (NCBI): domain Eukaryota; kingdom Metazoa; phylum Cnidaria; class Anthozoa; order Scleractinia; family Pachyseridae; genus Pachyseris; species Pachyseris speciosa. The sequence continues at coordinate 57,163 of JAEMWC010000656.1, forward strand.
ATTCAAAAGATTTTGCAAAGATCTTTTCAAAGATCCTTCAGGATCCTTATGGAAATCACCAGGATCTTAAAGGATCCTTGATAAGATCCTTACATAATGTTTGTGGATCTTGAAATCCTTGAAGATCTTCATAGTTCTCTTGAGGTTCCTACAAGGGTCTTAAAAGCCTCCATTGAAGGATCCTGCACAGATTTTTACATGGATCAATCAAGTATTGCGATTTAGCTCAATGGAAGGAATTTCAGCATGACTAGATATACAAAACAAATTTAAAAAGATGTTACAAATGTTTTAATACAACTATTTAGCTTGTGGCTGTGAACATAGATGTAAGATGGGGAAGTCGTTTGTGCCTCAGACTTTCTTTCCAAAGGCCTAGTCTTAGTAGTCCCCACAGTTCTCTTTAGGAATCATGTTGTTTCCTTTCCTTATTAGTTCACACTGTCTTTTTTGACTCAGTTGATTTTCATGCTGCTGGTAAATTTGAGATGAACTACATGTAGCATTAATGTCCAAACAAGAGCCAAAGAGTAAAGATACAGTGTAGTAGTGAAAACACGTGAGTACCCTGTACATTTTAATATTTTAATGATAATTATACATGAAAATTTTTCTTATTCTGATTGGCTAAGAGAAATGCAGTTTTTAGGAAACATGATGAAGAAAAAAAGTAATTCAGTGCAGAAAAAGGTAATACAGTGCAAAGAAGGATAACAAACTGAGGATTCTGATTGGTTGGTAAATATTAAGGCACTGAAATTGAGCCAATCAAGTGCGGCCTTGGAATGGCAAAGTTCAGGTACATCAATAAGCTGTAAGCAAAATCAATGCCTGCTGTTTAGAGCAAGTTTTCTTTCGCAACCATAACAAAACAAGAGCTGAAAAACAGCTTTAAAAATGTGAATAGTGCAAATTTGGCTGTTTGTTTGGAGAAAGTGGTGTCTAGAGAAGGGAACTATCGACAAAATTGAAAATTATGAGCCCTTTGGGCTTAAAAATACTCAAGCATTTTTACGCCAGGATAACAAAAATAGACAAGGCCCAGATTATGAACCAGAAACACTTACACTGTAAGGTAATGATTACAGCGCTTGATAGACGCTTAAAAAAAGTAGCCTTACAGCTAATTAGCCTATAACTGTTTAGCTGGTTTGCGTAGCTTAAACTTTTTTAAAAACAATGACAAAGCTGTTGTTTTGAATGAGAGCATGATGAATAACGTTCGTTGCTCCTGCAAAAATATGGTAGGTTTTCTCGCAATTTTTTCATTTATACTATTAATAAGTAATCACATGATTTTTCTCGTGCAATTTGGAATAAATAAGCACTTGTAAATTTTTTCAAAGACAAAAAATTACAGTGCGCCCTAAGGGCTGGTGCAATTTTTTTATTCTTTGAAAAAATTTACGCGTGCTTATTTATTCCAAATTGCACGCGCAAAATCATGAATTTACTTATACTAATTCTCAGTCATGCTGATACTGTTTAAGGACCGGGCAGACATAGCCACTTACTCCTTCCTCTGTCGAGGGTGTAAAAACACATCGGCACACAATGTCACGCCAGGACACACAACGAACTGTCTTATTTTCTTTTACTGCTGTAAAGTGCATCCCAAGAATGTCATGTCATGTCATTGAGTCCAAATGAGCAAATGTTGCCCAGTTTGTCATACTTATAAAGAACAACAAACCCTGTGTTCCTGGCCAGTAGATAGTACTTTACTTGACCAAACTCATCATCAGAACCATTCTTGTACTGCACAATAAAGCTACAACTGTTTCCTTTCCGACTGTATAGTAAACTATGGTACATTTGAACATCAATGATCATTCTGTTTGCCTTATGGACTTTCTGGCCTTGTAAATCCAGTTGCTGGATCACAGTTTCAGGTAGCTCAGTGGCTGTTGTGAATGGCAGCATGAAGTAACAATTTCCTTCCACCTGATGTTGACTTTTGATTTTTCTTGATATTATATTCTCATCTATGAAGTACTTCATTTCTTGTGGCTCCCTAGTTTCTTGTTTAATCAAAGAGCCAGAGTTTTGGGCAAATTGTAAGTTCCTTATAATTTGGTCAATTATTCCACGGGTTCCATGAAATTGCCTTTTCAAGTGGCTTATCATTGCCTCAAAGACAAAACCAGAATGAAGAATAAGTGGGCCATGTTTACGAACTTGGTCAGGGAGGTGTATTAGGGTATGGCAAGTGTAGGTCTCCTCTGATTCACCATACAGACTTGGCATCAATCGTTGGTAACTTCTGATAAGAAGTTCAGCCAGCTCTATCTCTCTGTCAGATATGACATCACTAGTCAGTAAACGGATGGCAGTGACTAGAAGTGAAAAGTGGCAGAAGTAGTCTGAAGGAAAATGTGGCTTCACAGACTTGCATGGAGAAACAGGTTTTGATGCTCACGGTCTTTCCATCTTTTTAGTTCACTCAAGGAACTCAGTTTACGGTTGAAGTCATGAGGGAACTTCACTGCCAACATAGCCTTGTCTATCTCTTCTTTTACACCGGAGAAAAAGCCATTATCACTCTGAGGATTTACCAATATGTTAAGCCGTCTCAAAAACTCTCCAGCAAGGACAAGGTGCATGTAGTCTAGAAGTACATTGTCTGGGACTTCAATTATACGCAAAAGTGGGGAGACACCTTTTACCCCAAACACTGCCTTCCCTGTTCTTTCTGCTGTATTTGCATGTAGCAGTGTTTGCTCATGGGTGCGGTGAGGATAATTTTGATTGCTATAGGGATACACACGAATGTTTCCCCTTCCTCGTTGAATCCTTTCCCCAGGATGAAGGCAGATGGAACAACCACAATGACCATTGAACTGAGATAGGCACAACGAGGGAGGGGGGGGGTTAAAACTCAAATTTTTCCAACATTTTTGATCGAGGACTGGGTACGTTATCCATGTATACTGTCACAATGCAGCTGGTAACGTGGCTGTGCTCGGCTCATTTGATTTCACTTTCTGGTCGGCAAATTCACTAGCTCATCAAGGGCTGATATTTGTATCGCCGAGGTCGTGGGTTCGATTCCCGTTAAAGCTTGGATTTTTTAAGGCTTTATTTTCACTACTGTTTGAGTAGAGTTCACAACTGCGATGATCATTGACATATGCATGGAACACTATTTTCTTTCCGTGCTTTAACTCTTACCAGCTTTTTAGTGCTCAAATTTGAGATAGAGAAACCTACTAGGTAATGACGCCAATCTGTTAAATTGCTCCTGCATGACATCAGAAAGATTGATGGTAGGTATAGGGAAAATCACCTTTTTTAGTGAAGTGAAACTTCACTTTAGATTTTCCTCTATGCAAATATACAGAGTCAGTCCAAACGTTTAGGTATACTACCTAAATCAACACAAGCACAACCTGTAAAAATTGTTCCTTGCCTCACTCAATAAGTGTTTTAGCCCATTTATGTTTAAAAAGCAAGCACTTTTATAGTGATCTTAAAAAGGCTTGTTTGGTTTCCGTGGAAACAAGGGACTCGAACATCATTGTGTTTGTCATTATTCACGGCAACGAGTTGTATGACGGTGGTTTCTTCTGAATGAATTTGATTTTGGGAGAAAAAGTGGTCTTTTGTACAAGACCCCCTTAAGTCGATATGAAGTGATTACCTTAAATTAAATCTACAATCATGGCCAAATTTTCTGCAAGACTTAGGAAAAATGTTTCGCTATTTTAGAACACATATGGACAAAGGCCCCATCTTCCCCCTCACCCAAAGCAATGTTGTTTCGCTTAGACATTTGACCATGTGCAATCGTTTTACTGGCTATCATCATTGTCCACCGGGAGGGGGATGCAAGTATGGAAATTAAGAAAAAATGAAATGTATTGAGACTTATTAATTGGGCGCATATAAATGACCCTATTTAAGAAAAAGGGGTATTTTGTGCGCAAAAAATCCCCAAAGATGCATAAGAATTCACGGGGCTGATAGATTAAGATACGGGATAAAATGTACCTTTTTCTTGGGTAAAATGGTGAAAAAAAATTCAAAAAATGCAACGTAAAAAGATTTTGCAACCTCTGCCGAGGCAAAACACAAAGCTGAGCTTCCAAGGGGCGACCGCTTCATACTTCTTCAAACGATGAACCTACCGAGAGTGTTCCGCCCGGCGACTGTTCTCAGTAATCCCGAGACTGACAGTGTTGCTGCCAGTGCTTAACTACACCTGCTTTTATCGACCCGGTCAAACAAGGGTTAAGTTTAATATTTTTGTTGTAGTCTTTTGCTCTTACAAACAGAGACTGTATTTTAATTTCAGTATGCTGTAATGCAGAGTTTTGATACTTAAAAATTTGACTTGTTTGGTTACATGAAGGCTCAACCATCTGTTGAAAAACTCACCGGTTTGTGGACTGGGACTCGTTAGTTCTCGACTGGGACGCATGATTTTTCATGAGATGAGTCCTAGGACTCACCACAGCGATTTGTGGCAAAATCATTGTTGTCTACTGAATTTTAAGTAATAAAGCAATCGGCCTCCCTGGTAACCAAAACGACAGAAAGAAAAGGAAACGAAAGTTTATACGGAAAATTAGTACTTTATATCTAATATCCCACCACATAAATAGGATGTCTTTATATGGTTCTAACTTCTGGATGTAAACAGTAAGGAGAAAAGCCACTTCTTAAATCGACACAGATTTCTATTCCAAAGCGAAACCTTAAGACTGGAAACGCACCGACAACAACAAAGTAATTTGTTCAGGCCCTAAAATTGTCTCAAATCATTTCGCTTTTCTCAGTTGTTCTACAAGAAAGCGCCGGAAACTTAAGGAATAATTCCTTTTGACCAGAAACATTTTAAAAAATTAAAAAAGCGAACGTTTACGGCACAAAGCCATCTTCAGGGTGAAGTTGGCTTACTGCCGAAAACATTCGGGTTTTTTTTATTTATTTTTTCTGGCGGGCGCGTGCTAAATATTCCGATCGTATGTTGAAGGCGCCATATTGGATTGGTAAGGTCGAGAAAAGCCTGGAGCGCAGAAATCTGTCAGCGGGGAGGGGGTCGGGGAAAAATAAAATACGCCTGCCCGCTGACCCTGTTCGAATAACAAACGCCCACTAATTAGTTGCGCCTGATCGCTTTTCCGGAAGTGCGTGAACAGCCAATCAAAAGCATTCCCGGAAACCCCAGAAATCTGTTTTACTTCCGATAGTTGGCCTTCACTTCCGACAGAAACAAACACACGTGTGTACCGGTTTCAAAATGATGAGCCATGTCGGAGAAACAGAGTGATAACTGCAGGCTTTGCAAGTGTTCTTTTAAAGTTAAATTCGGAAGCCATTCATCATCAGAGAATCTTTACAAGCCTTCCAAAAGGAAAGATTGTTTTGGAGTGGTCTTGTCCGAGATATGTAATCAAGTTGGACTTGACATCGTCCGAGATCCTCAGCGCTCTGATCGCCTGCGGTCGGAAAATTCGTAATCTTGGCCAGTTGTTTGAATTTGTCAAAGGAGGAACAACTTCACAAGTACAGACTGCGGCAAAAAGTTTGAAAAGGGCACTTAAGGTTACCGTGTACCTTCAGGGGTGTCTCTAATCTAAGTGTTGTAGCGGCTCCCGATTAGATCCCAGATACCATAAACCGTATATCAAAGTAAAGCCAATTGAACTAGCTATTTGAATATTTCATTAATTTTGTGAGAAAGTGAATTACTGAACGCTCCGTCGAGTTTAAACTCGAACGTGTTAATTAACTTTTGAAAGCTACAACTAAATGTGATTTTTGTATTTAGGGAAATTGATATTTTTCTCGAAGTCTGGAAACCAGACGCTAAAAAAACGTGTTGGGGTTTTCCTTTATTCGACTGTGTTCAAAAGTTACAGAGCATTTTCAAATTCGCTAGAAAAAGAGACGTAGCGGGTGCACGGAAATGGCTCTCAGCGAAAAACGGTTTTGAATTATCTAATTCCCCAACACGTTTTTGTTGAAGATAAGTTAATCTAGCGGCTGTCCAAATTTGATCGAAATCGAACAAATCGCCCTTGAGTTGTAACTCTTGAAAGTGTCGTCTTCAAGACAAAAATAAACTTCGCGAAAACAGCGCTTAAAAAATTTTTCACTACACAAACAAACACCGCCCGCAAACACCTCTATCGACGATCGGCCAATCAATTTACGCTAACTTTTCTTCCGGTCACCAACTGTGGAAATTTTCCGCGTAATTTTATTTGCACGCAAACTCTCATGCTACAAACAGTTCACTGGTTTATCATTTTGTTACACATTCTCCGGCTTTGACTAAGTTTACCTGACCCATCGTCATAGCCGAAAAACTAAAAGCGCACAACCTTCATGAAGCAAAGCAACTTTTTCACGTGCAATATTTCCCGCGCAAATCGCTCCGGTTGGCTACATTCGCATTAACATATTGTCCATGTTTACATCTGGTGCATATAGGTTTTTCCCAATCTCTCGGCGACTATTCACTCGTTTTGAATTGTGTTTTTTTTTGCTTGAAAGATCACAGTAAAAAGTTCATTTGTATGGAGAAAAATAAAAATCGAAAATTTTATACCCTGAACGTACACGGTAACCTTAACACTCCCGAGAAGGCAAGTCCGTCGTGGAGAAAATCAAAGCTTGGACGTCTCGGTTCTCCAACTCGGAAGTCGCCATTGAAAGAAGGGAATTCATCAAAATCTAGAAAATCTCTCGCCTTCAATGATGAAAATGAAGATGAAATGCTTCATAAGTTGAACGTAGATGACTTACCGACGACAGGACTTCAAGTCAAAATTGTGTACCGAAACTCTTCTGGCCGTGTGATTGCGAGAATTCCGCGAGACGATCAAACAAAAGCACTGGTGAGAAACATTGCCGACGAAAAGTGGCGAGAAGTTTCAAATGCAGTCCTGAAACACGAAAACCTTGGCCAAGAGTTGAAAAAATCTCTCGGCAAAGAATTATCGAGGGAATTCGACCAATACCTTAAGCCGGGTAGTAACAGTATGCTGGAAGCCACAGATCCAGATGAACTTGCAGGGTTTTCGAACAAACTTTTCGTTGAAGAAGTGAGGATCTACTGTCCTGTTTGGTTTTCTTGCTTGCTAGGAGCTAGTGGTCTCTCACAAGAAGACGTAAAAGAGGGAGGAAGAGACGTTAATTCTCTTGCTCTCTCAACTGCAACACTTTGCCGGATAAGAAACCCGAAAGCCTCAGCAGTTCAGTACAGAATCACAACGATTATGTTTCATAGTGGTGTGAAACATGACGACCTCATTCGTCTAAATCGATTGGGAATTTGCATGTCTCCAGATTCTACCATTTGCCTCCAAAAGCAAATGAATGAGCAGCTGGAGGGCAAAGTGCAAATATGGAAGGGCATTATCGAAGAGAATCGCACAGTACTCGAGCTGGGCAAAGACGTTTTACGCAAACAAAACACCGCGCCACAACTTGATGTCCGAAAATGCAGCCTTGAAACTTACGACTTCTTCTCGCCCGCAGGATACGATGCACTGATCAAGCTGTTAGATGTTGAAAACACCAGAGCAAATAGCAATGTCTACACTGTGGATGCTATGAATGCGGCAATTCAAAGGCTTGAAAATACGAAACTTCCTTTCTTCAAGTAAGGTTTTAAAGCTCATAAAAATATAACAAACGTTTCAAAGTGGGTCTCAATTTAGGTTATCCCCATTTACGTGAATACCCAAGTATGTACACCGTGCTGGTTTTAACTGTTTTACATTTTTCTTTAGACAAAAGACAAATAGTTTGCCTGTTTATGTAAAATATTCGGCTTGGATCATTTGCTACAAACGTCCGAATGAATCCATTTCTCTTTTTCAGAATAGTGGGAGACAACATTGATTATGAGATCCATGCCAGAGTTCAGTCACAACAACATAAAAACTGCTCCATTCATTGGACACATCAGTTTGCTGTACTTGATAGAGTACAAGACCCTGAACTGGCCAACCAGGGTGGTCAGAAGCCGGTCAGTGAAATTCAGTTGGGAGAACTGCTACCAGACAGTGATGTCCAGACACTTTTCATCAGGAATTGGGCAGTTATTGTTAGCCGTGTAATAACAAAGTATTTCCCTGCATTTCAGCAGTTTCAAAATGTTGTTGTGAGGCACATACCACATCAATATTCTAAGGAGATGTCACAGAAATCCAATTGTGTGAGTCTTTATTCAAATTCTGTTATAAAAATTAATACTAACCTAAACGTTTTCCTGACCTTATCCCATAAAAAGCATTTTGCAATTTGCCCCTTCATTTTCTTTCTTTTTTTTTCTCTAGTGTTTCCTAGGCATGCAGTTCCTAAACCCAAATGTTTCAGGGGAGATGGCACAACTTCTACAACACAATCAAGAAGCATATGTACCATGTTTCAAGAAAGGGGACAAAAAGGTCATCCTAGAGCAAACACCTCTCCATGGCGACCAGCTCTTTGAAGAACGAGCCAGGAATGTTATTTGGACATACAGAGATGGAGTGGATGCATATGAAAGGCTGGAAGGCATTGGCACGGAATTTGCTGACTGGCATGCAAAATTCACTTTATACAAGGTAAAAAGAACCAAGATATGGTCATTAAGGCTTAAGACTCCCCCCCCCCCCCCCCCCACCACTCCCATTTAAGCCTTGGGCTGTCACTAGAAACACTCTAGGTATGTTAGAGTTGAGAAGGTAAAAAGGTTCTGCAGATTTAATAATTTTAGGTGAAGCTAAGAATTTTTCATAATATTCCCCCACCTATGCTTATTGTGCTTATTGCCAAGCCTTAAAAACAGGAGTGCCACTGAGGGTGACCTTATATTTGAAAACAAATCCTCCTTAACAGTCTCCTGTCTCTAATATAACAAAATTTACCTCAGGTCATTCCTGTTTAAGGGCTTGGCAAATAAGCATACAGCTGTAAAGTGGACAATGATTAAACTCAACAGGCTCCACCCTGAAGGTTGAGATTGCAGGAACAATAATTATTCATTTTCCTTTTATTCCTTAACCAGACAGATTTCAAGATGTTCGTCGATCACTCTTCCGCTGGTGAGGTGGGTACATCTAGAGCTAGCATTAACCGCACTGGAAAAACAAATGCTGCAAAGGGAGTGGAAAATCACTACAATGAGTACAAAGAGTTCCACGCAAGGGAAACAGAGGCCCACATCTCTGCTTCTTTCATGGAAATGACTGGAATGCAGAAAATAAGTGGTAAGATACACAATTTAATGACTTAATTCCAAATGAAAATAGTACTGTTAACTACATAGTGGAAGGAATGCAACCAAATAAACTACCTTAATAACAATAAAACAATTATAAATACAATAAATAATGACTAAATCATAAAATTAATTTTACATTGTTTAAACCTCATTATCATACAAGGCCATACCAAAAACCAGAACTTCACACATGGATAAAATGGAACATAATATTCCTGATGAATCTTATTTATCATCATGATCTTATTTATCATACAAGGCCATACCCAAAAATACAACTTAACCCTAGGATAGAATAGAACAACAAAATAATATATTCCTGATGAAATATGCATAATTTTTTCTGCATAGATAAGCCTGGTATTTTGATGCCTGATGCTACCATCTCTAAGGAGACAAAAGCCAAGTGGTTGCTGGAAATTTGCAAAGAGCATGTAAAGAAGTACGTCTTCAACACAGATCAGTTGACATCATTGGTCTCACAAACAACAGAACTTGACACAGCCAATAGAGAATCCAGGTGGATTTTTCGTGATGAAAACTGCAACATGAGCTATGCATTTCATTCTGGAAGAGTTAGGTAATTCAAAAATATTCATAAAGCTTCGACAAGTTTTAATAGACAAAAGTTTCCCCACAAAAAATGCAGTAGCACTGAAGCTTAACAATGAAATTATGTTCAAATTGCAGGCATGAAGTTGAGGTACACAACTTGCCTTTTGACAATGGCCAAGACTCCAGAGACCCTTATGGCTACTATTTCTGCAGGATGCACTGTGGGCTTGTGTTCAAGACAAAAGCCACAAGGAATAGGTAAAGAATTTTTTGTAATCCACTGTCAAAACCTGAATATTTAGTCTGAATGTTTTAAAAACCACTATTTACATTTGAAGACCTGTAAATTACACCTTTTTTTTTCTTTTCTTGTTCAGACATGAGGAACAAAAACACAATGAGAAGATTACAGAAAGTGCCACTGAACCAGAAGCAGATAAAGAAGACTACAAATTTAACTACCACAGTGCCAAACTTTCTTTTGGGCTTATTTTGTTTGAATTCAATGATGCTGTTAGTGAAGGTGATGGCGAAATGCTGTTTGAACTGTACAAACTATTATTGTTACTGTACAAAACACATGGCCACTACAAATATGCCTATGTAGTTCTGTTGCATTTGGTGAAGTGTATTGCAATCCTTTCCCCGGCACAGGCACTAAGATTAAAGTGGAACAGAACTTTTAACACAAGTGGTCTCCCTGGCAGAAACATCCCTCTTGATCTACAAAAGGAACATGATAACAAGGGCATTAAGAGTCAATGGCGCAACTTAGGTGCAAATCTTGATGAGCAGAATGCTGAAAGGACTGCTGGCACTCTGCAATCCACACAGCTTGTGTACCAATCAGTTGACAGAGACTGTTCTCTGAAGGAGCAGCATGCCAACAGGAAAAACCCCAAAGAGAAGGAGGCAGTTCATCAAATTATAAATGATTTACTAGGAAATGAAGTTTTCACCAACACACCTGGTCGAGAGGGATACGAGTCTTTCCCAAAGTTTGACAGGAGTCTCCTCCATGGGCTATACTACAGAGATCTACACAAGTGGATTAAAGAGCATATCAATCTGTGGGGATCAATTTACCAACCAGAAGGATAACCCTAAACATGCCTCCATAAGTAATGTTTAGAGGATTAACTTATACTTTGGTGACTCTTCACTTTCTGTTTGTATTGGTCTGTTTTGACTTAAACCACTTTGTTTTCTTTACACTACGGGCAAGTACATTTTCTGCATTATACAAACATACAGTTCAGTTTCAGTTTATTATTTAGCCACATTTAGTTACACATCACGAAATAATAAATACATTCATAAATTAATAGAAGCGGCAAGGAGGGCCATAAGAAACCACAAGGCTGATACGAGATGGACCTCCTAAATCCTAGAATATAAAACACAATCTTTTTATCATATAGGCTAGCAGATGAATAAATCAAAAAAATTTACATACATTGTAAATGTGGAATTATCAGCAAAACTATAATATATCCTACCTACACTGTACTGGTATTTTTTCCATTGATAAAAGTTGCATACATTGTTTGAGCCATATTTGAAGGACAACTCATGAAGGAAAAAGGTTTCAAACTGGTATGATGTCTGACCAAAAGGAAGATTTGAAAGGACAGATGTCCCTTTGAGGAAAAGAAATTATTTCCAGCACTGTACAGGGGCTTAATTGTTCAATTAATATGCAATGACAATCTGTAACTAGCACACAACCAAATAATTATATTATTAATTATATATCTACAGACCCCTTGCTGTATTATAACACCTTAAAGTGCACCTAACCCCCCAAAATTGTTTTTGCTTAAATAAATCCTTGCACCTGTATGAAACGTATTGCGCCGTTTTGAGCCTTTTAAAACCAAATATTGACTTTTTATAGGGTGCAAAAGTTACGAAATTTAGCCATCATTTGTCCCACGACCGAGCTAGTAAGGGGCATGGGTCTATTCCTTACATGACGTCACAAACCGATTTCCATCGCATTAAGTCTTTGTAAACATGCATGCGAAGCAGTTTGTGACGTCATGTAAGGAATAGACCCATGCCCCTTACTAGCTCGGTCGTGGGACAGATGATTCGTAACTTTTACAGCCTATAAAAAGACAAGATTTGGTTTAAAAAAACGCAAAAAGGCGCAGTGTGTTTCGAACAGGTGTAAAGATTTATTTAAGCGAAAAAAATATTTTGGGGTTAGGTGCACTTTAATGATGATGTCAGTCCATTAAATATATCACTATTGTGCAAGTTTAAACTCAGAGTTCATCCTCACAGTCACTATCACTCATAAAACCCAAATCAATGCTGTCAAAATCAAACTCTGGGACATTTACAGCCTGTTTATTTGAATGCCAGTTGAGAAAGGCTAGAGTTTCCTCAAAATTGGGAATGTCCATGAAAATTTCCTGAATAACTTCTAAAATTCTCAGTGCATTTGCCACTGAAAACACTGGAAAATTGTTGACCAAGTCATGAAGATTAAAAATGATCTCACATTGATGGGTAATGTCATCTATAAGCTGTGTTGAAAAGCCATGACTTGAGCTCGCATCAAGTGAAACTCGTTCGCTTCTCAAGCCATTCCACATTTCATGTAAAGCTTCCCTGAGTACTTCTCTCTCTCCAGGTTTCACCTACCGTTGCAAGCCATTAAGGTTTCCACTGTCCTTGTGATTGGCAAAGACAGTCTCAAAGGGCAACACATCTGCACTACATTTCCCACTGGCACACTTGCACAGGCTTGTGCAAAAGGAGTAGCAGTCATGAAGTGGCTCAAGGGGCTGAATTTTGGCGTCCAGTGTTTTGTAAGCAACAAATCGAAAACAGCCCTTGGTGCGCACAAAATCCTTAACTTCCTGTTCGCAGTGGCTCACCTGCTGTCCATGGTAAATTACAATAACATGGGACTTCTTCCCATCTCTCCCAGCTCGTCCAGCCTCCTGATGTTGATCCAGGATTGTGCGTGCAGGTCCCCAGTTTATGATGTACCGTACATCTGGAAAGTTTACCCCCATGCAGAGTGCAGCTGTTGCCACAAGGATCCGTTTTACTCCATTTGTCTTGAACTGGTTGAGAACACGATCTTTACAGCTTTGCCAGGAATTGGAATGATAAATTCCAATTAGGCAGTTGTCTTATTGAGGGCAAAATTGAGGATAAAAAACTTTTTTCCCTAACTCTGATATTAAGTAGTTCACTACGATGGCTATCTCATTAATAGTGTTGCAGAACACTATAGTCTTTGGGCAATTAACTCCCTCTTCTTTCACTAAATTAACTAGCCACAGCAACTCTTTCAACTGGACATCCTTTTTCACCTTTTTAACGGAAAACCGCAAATTCAACCGATTGGGACTCACATAAATGGTTTTGCAATTCTTCAAGCACAGCAGTCTCTTTATGGTCTCCTGTGTGGTTGGGTCAGCAGTCCCGGTGAGAGCACCCATAGGAGTACCTGCAATGTATTACTAATGTTAAAAAAATCATATGGTAAAGCGGTTTCTGAGGTTAATTTCTGGTGTCAGTTTTTAACTGAAAGCACTAGTAGAACTAACATTTGCATTGTTTGCAAACATTTATTTTCAACATTAGAGTAAAAGAAAAATTCCATACTTTACATTCAAGTGCACGCTGCCTTAGAGTGTCAAATAATGTCGTTTTTGGACGAAATAGTCCTAAAAAGTGCCATGTTTGTGGCGATTAGGAAGATCTATAAAAGAGAACGCGGTGCGAAATACAGAAAATGAATTCAGTTTTTACGCAAATTTGATGAGATGCAGGTCAACAAATATACAAATTGTTCGATAACACTGTTCTCCTTGCCAGAAAAACAAAACAACAGCATGCAAAGCTCTTCACTCACCTTGTTTACAAAACGAGCGCAGTTCCCCGAGTTTCCCAAAGCATTCACGAAAAGCATCTGCTTTTTTCCCTTTCTTTGTCTTATTTGACCTGGAAATGTAAACGAAATCGAGTGTTACTTCTGAAGCCCTAACCAAGGAATTCTTAGAAATCAGCCAGTGTTTATTGTTCTCATAGAGAAATATTCCAGCGAAAACAAACCTTTGACCGGTCCACGTTTCCACAGTGTGAGACTCGTCAACAATAATTGCGGCCAGGTTTTGGTGGAATGGCGTATCTGTCTTCTTTAGTGAAGCGAGAAAAGGCTTCGCCAATACTTCTTCAGCGGAGGCAAAGATTAATCGATAGTTTCCCCTCTCTACATCTTCCAATCTTGCACTTGTAAGTGCAACAGCACTTAAGTGTCATTGTCTGAGAAAGTGTTCCAGGGGCCAAAAGTTGTGGTCAACCGATTTGGTTAAAACTTGGCACAGACGTTGGGTGCAATGAGATATTTGAAAAGGCAATTTGGCTCACTTCTCTGACTTTTAGTTTTGGAGTTCAGGGGGGGTCTCACTTTTTGCCCTTTGAGCACCAAAAACCAAGCCTTCCAGGGAACATTTTGAAAGTGCCATAAAACCCAATTGGTAAATTGTGCTTCCAAATGAATTAGACCATGAACTCTACTATAATAGAGCTTTCATTTCGTACATGTAACTTTGTCCTCGAGGTATTGGACAGAGAGGAGCCTGGGGCTAGAGTTTGGCAAAAATTGATGTCAAAATTACAACCCAAAATTGCCATTTTAAAAAAATCAGTGTATCTACCTGCCTTCTCTCATAACTTCCGTACCTATACCATTATTTACTTTAGTAACCCAATTATCAAAACCAGTTGAGAAAAATTTGGCTTATCAAGGTTTGTTGAATTTTTGCCACAAACACTCCATGCCCCTCTAAAGCCATTCAAAATGGAATTTTGAGCATAATTCATGCCATGAACAAACCAAATTGTTGACATGAAGTCCTTATTCTGTATTTGATAAGTGAAAATGAATTGTTAAAGCCAAATCAGTTTCATTGTGTAGAATTACCCCGACTCTTACTGTATAATTGCTCTTAAAAGGCCTTTGATTGAACAAAAGAAGGATGAATTTTTTCTTTGAAAACCTAGTAGTCGACTCTGTCATAGCGACCGCTTCTCGTAAGCGAGCACCCGGCATAATCACGTATGAGTGTAAGAAAACCATTGCTCAAATATCACAAAATTTCACCAAGCGTGCTCACAGATTATAGCAGTCGACTAACAAAAAAAAAGGCTGGAATACGACCTGTAAGTAAAAGTGGATTGTAACCTTGATGTAAGATGTTATGTACAAATTTTCAACACTTTTAAGCGTTATTCGATTTGAAACATTATTGGCAGTTGTCTGTTTGCCTAAGTTGTCGCTCGTTAGGTAATAACTTGATGTAATCACGTTAATCACTTCTTTTTGAGCTTATTCTCTTATTTTTTCCCGTAGATGACCACTTCTCAGCGTAAGCGACCACTTTGTCTTGCATCAAGGGTGGTCGCATATGAGAGAGTTGACTGTACCCATCATAGAGCACAAATGACAATGTTCTTACCTTCATACAAAAATTGAGATTTTCTCAAATTTATATTTTTCAGGTCATATCTCCATGTATTACTGCAAGCATGGAAAGTCCCCATAATTTTCCAAGTCATTTTTTAACAGATAAAGTAATCTTAGCAAAAACGATCGTTAACAGATAATCTTTGTCTGACGTTTTAATATCCTAAATAGCTCTTGCATCAGTAATGAATCATGACCAAACGTAGATACAGTGTACATACGAGCTGCAGTGATCAGCTCCTAGATGACCTGCGATCCCTCAGATTTACCAAATACTTTATCGCTAAGTAAGTGAAACCATAGAAGGGATCCACAGTTAGGAGTGCTGGATGATAAACTTTTTTGTGTTGATGTTCATATGAAATGCCTCATACAAAGTCATGAAACGCCTTGAGATGTGATTGGTATTGTATCACCTTGGACGCGAGAGTGCGATGACTGGACGAAGTCCACGAGTCGCGCAACCTTAACTGACTCACTGATTGGTTCAAGTCGAAGAATCTAAAAAAATTATTTACTTGCGGCAATCACATGAATTTGCAAATTGTATAAGAGGTTCGTAATACGACGCTTTCCGATTAGCACGACCAGAAATTTCCACGTCAAAATACTCGCAGAATGACTGAAGCTGACAGAGATTTTGCTTTTCCAGAACCTTGGCTAATCTACCCTTGGCAGCGAGATCACAAAAATTGAAATCATCATATACAAGAGGATGCCTGAGGCCAATCTCTTGTTCAGCCACCCCGACTAGTTGCTCCATGTAATTCTCTTTCTCCAGCGCTTCGTCTTCACCCTCTTCTTCGCTAACTGGAAGTCCCTTTTGCTGCGAAGCCAGCCGAGAAAAGCATCCTCTGACAGTCTGCACCTCAACCCACTCTGAAACTGGGAAAGTTTTCTTTATTTCCTCCACCACGTCTGCTGGCATAGCTTTTTGGTGAAGATCCTTAGCTCCCTTGTTGAATAAATTTGTCAAAAATTCTTTGACACCCGAAGATATTCTCACCGCAGCTTTGTGCTTCTTTAAGGCCCACCCTTTGCTCAGTCGTAAGTTCGCCAAAGGAACATAATCTGTCCTGCCAATTTTCTGGCCAGCAACTTTTACTGATGTCGTTACAGCTGCCCACTGCCTACGTACGTTGTCGTATATGGTCTCCTTCTCTGGAGTCATAATATGATGACCTGTGTCCATGTGCTCATCCGCCTCTTCGATTGTCTTGAAGGTGGCAATACAAGCAGGTTCAAGGCAGCTAAAAGTATTGACAGACTCAGTGACCTTGTGTTTTCCCTTTGCCTGGCATTTCTTTTGTGTAACACGCGGTATCTTTTTTTCGTCCAATCCCCAATCCTTTCGAGCCCAGAGACCATAACGAGCCAGAGGTTCTTAGCAACCACAAAAATACCTCTGGATCCCGCTGAGATAGGGGGCAATTTGCCACCAATCTCAGCAGGATATCCAGCTACTCTGAACATTCCAATGTAATCGAATCGCTTCTGGCACTCGTTTCTGTTTGATATGGGGCGCCAATGTTCACGCTTATCTGTCATAATCCTTAAACGTAAACGTTTATTTATGGCGATAGTTTAATTAAATTCTATCTTTAGACCTGATGCACACGAAAAGTGACTGCGGGAACGGGAAAACGATATCCAATAGTTTGTTTTGGCTTTGATGAATTACTCTTGAGGTAGGCTCACTGGTTCCAGAAAATAGCACTAAATTACAACTAAAGACTCGAGTTTTCTTTGTTTCTCTTTCGCATGCAATATGGGAAAAATAATAGGGCTGTTTATACGAGAAAAAAATAAGCCGTGGCTTACTCTGGCCGCGGCTTACATAAGACGCGAAAGGAACCATTTTTACGAGTAAAAACACCAAGCTAGGCCAGGATAAGCCGCAGCTTGAGAAAGCCGTGAACGTAGATTTTGTACCATTTATACGGAGTATTCGCGTCTTATGTAAGCCGTGGCCAGAGTAAGCCGCGGCTTATTTTCTCTTGTATAAACGGCCCTAATGTGTTTTGTTTTTGGAGGGAGATACATCTCTTTTGAACGCTAATTAAAATTCGCTCGTATTCCTAAATCAAACATGCTTGCAATACATGGTAATAGTGAACATATTTGCGAGTAATTTACACAAATCAGTCTGCAATTATTACCCTTCTTGAACACCGTGAAAGTAAATTAACATCACTGAGCTAAAATAATTCGCTTCAATATGTGATATCGTTGCGTGCCCATGAACAGAACTTTTACTATCCGTACGAGTTCCCTAGGAACTGATCAAATTCTCGTTGAATAATTCCTCAATAATCTCGGCAAACGTCGAAGTGGAAGTTTCAGTATTCGACTTCCGAAACCGACCTTGGCAGGAAAAGCGACAACGGCGACGGTATCGAAATCATCATTTCAAAATATAACTTCTCCTTTTTCTAATTCTTTCCCAATTGTTTAAATTTGTTTAACTTGGAAATGCTGGAGAACTGTCCAAGGACTAAATTACTCTGAAGGGCATTAAAGTAAGGAAAACGTTCTCGAAAAATACAGTCATCCCAACGCGTTATTGTTCTACAAAGAAATGTACCAAAGGTAAAACGTTTTGGTCATTAAACCTGCTTACAACATTTGCCTAGATTTTTATCTGCACTTTAAAAAATGTTCATGTTATATATCCCAGATGCACTCAGGCATACAGTGATGCCAGGACCTCAACCTGGATGAACCAGAAAAGATATAGAACATTTGCCTAAATTTGTATCTGCATTTCAAAAAAGAACCTGTTATGTTAAATATCACAGAAGCGCTCAGGCATACAGTGATGCCAGGACTTCAACCTGGATGAAACCAGAAAAGATAAAACATTTGCCTAGATTTTTATCTACGTTTCAAAATACTGTTCATGTTATATATCCCAGAAGCACTCAGGCATACAGTGATGCCATGGACCTCAACCTGGATGAACCAGAAAGATATAAAACATTTGCCTAGATTTTTATCTACGTTTCAAAAAACTGTTCATGTTATATATCCCAGAAGCACTCAGGCATACAGTGATGCCATGGACCTCAACCTGGGTGAACCAGAAAAGATATAGAACATTTGCCTAAGTTTTTATCTACGTTTCAAAAAACTGTTCATGTTATATATCCCAGAAGCACTCAGGCATACAGTGATGCCATGGACCTCAACCTGGATGAACCAGAAAGATATAAAACATTTGCCTAGATTTTTATCTACGTTTCAAAAAACTGTTCATGTTATATATCCCAGAAGCACTCAGGCATACAGTGATGCCATGGACCTCAACCTGGGTGAACCAGAAAAGATATAGAACATTTGCCTAGATTTTTATTTACGTTTCAAAAAACTGTTCATGTTATATATCCCACAAGCACTCAGGCATACAGTGATGCCATGGACCTCAACCTGGGTGAACCAGAAAAGATATAGAACATTTGCCTAGATTTTTATTTACGTTTCAAAAAACTGTTCATGTTATATATCCCACAAGCACTCAGGCATACAGTGATGCCATGGACCTCAACCTGGGTGAACCAGAAAAGATATAGAACATTTGCCTAGATTTTTATCTACGTTTCAAAAAACTGTTCATGTTATATATCCCAGAAGCACTCAGGCATACAGTGATGCCATGGACCTCAACCTGGATGAACCAGAAAGATATAGAACATTTGCCTGGATTTTTATCTGCATTAAAAAAAACTTTTCATGTTATATATCCCAGAAGCACTCAGGCATACAGTGATGCCATGGACCTCAACCTGGGTGAACCAGAAAAGATATAGAACATTTGCCTAAGTTTTTATCTACGTTTCAAAAAACTGTTCATGTTATATATCCCAGAAGCACTCAGGCATACAGTGATGCCATGGACCTCAACCTGGATGAACCAGAAAGATATAGAACATTTGCCTGGATTTTTATCTGCATTAGAAAAAACTTTTCATGTTATATATCCCAGAAGCACTCAGGCATACAGTGATGCCATGGACCTCAACCTGGGTGAACCAGAAAAGATATAGAACATTTGCCTAAGTTTTTATCTACGTTTCAAAAAACTGTTCATGTTATATATCCCAGAAGCACTCAGGCATACAGTGATGCCATGGACCTCAACCTGGATGAACCAGAAAGATATAGAACATTTGCCTCTTATCTGCATTAAAAAAAATGTTCATGTTATATATCCCAGAAGCACTCAGGCATACAGTGTTGCCATGGACCTCAACCTGGGTGAACCAGAAAAGATATAGAACATTTGCCTAGATTTTTATCTACGTTTCAAAAAACTGTTCATGTTATATATCCCAGAAGCACTCAGGCATACAGTGATGCCATGGACCTCAACCTGGGTGAACCAGAAAAGATATAGAACATTTGCCTAGATTTTTATCTACGTTTCAAAAACCTGTTCATGTTATATATCCCAGAAGCACTCAGGCATACAGTGATGCCATGGACCTCAACCTGGGTGAACCAGAAAAGATATAGAACATTTGCCTAGATTTTTATTTACGTTTCAAAAAACTGTTCATGTTATATATCCCAGAAGCACTCAGGCATACAGTGATGCCATGGACCTCAACCTGGATGAACCAGAAAGATATAGAACATTTGCCTCTTATCTGCATTAAAAAAAACTGTTCATGTTATATATCCCAGAAGCACTCAGGCATACAGTGATGCCATGGACCTCAACCTGGGTGAACCAGAAAAGATATAGAACATTTGCCTAGATTTTTATTTACGTTTCAAAAAAACTGTTCATGTTATATATCCCACAAGCACTCAGGCATACAGTGATGCCATGGACCTCAACCTGGGTGAACCAGAAAAGATATAGAACAGTTGCCTCTTATCTGCATTAAAAAAAAAAACTGTTCATGTTATATATCCCAGAAGCACTCAGGCATACAGTGATGCCATGGACCTCAACCTGGGTGACCCAGAAAAGATATAGAACATTTGCCTAGATTTTTATCTACGTTTCAAAAACCTGTTCATGTTATATATCCCAGAAGCACTCAGGCATACAGTGATGCCATGGACCT
>JAEMWC010000656.1:82500-252500 GCA_016490735.1 Pachyseris speciosa
ACAAGGCATTTTCTCTCTTAAAATGTCAACTTCATCGAAAAGCTCCAATGCAGCATGTTTGCAAAGATTTTTCTTCGACGAAACCAGCAAATATAGGAAAACGGTAGAGTTTCAAGCTCGAATTGTGATTGCGTGATAAGCGTCTGCACAGGTAAAGCTGAATGTAAACAAGCAGAGCGAGCAGACGAAAAACAGCCTTCGAGTTATTCTTATCGTTGTTTTTGGTTCACGAGATTGCTGCGATAAAATAACTGTACTTTTACCTTTCAAAGTTAGGATTTTAGTAAGCCCTTTTGCCCTTTCTATGAACAATTTGTTAAATGTTAGTTTCTCTTCGCAAGAACCAAGTAGATTACCTTGGGAAATCTTCGTCACAAACAAACAATTTGAGACGACAAAATCGTAAAATATCGTGGTCTCTGTTCAGTAAAAAGAGTCCACTGGATCGCGATAAAAGCCATTTGTGCGCGTGTATGATCCCTAACTGATATTTTGAATCACCTGTAGCTTTGGTATGACCAGGTCTTCCTCTTGCCCCGGACGCACCTGACCCCTTGTACTTTTCCTTCAACCATTCAGTCATGTCTATCTCGCAGGACAACAAAGGAACAATTCCTGTTTCGTGCACAGCCCATGACGTGGCACCGCACTGATCACTTACCCCTCCAAAGGAACAAAGTGCCATCGTGAAATTACCCTCGAATTTCTTACACCTGAAAAAAAACATACCCGCGAAACGGAAGAAGAATGGGAACTCGGTCCAGTCCCCACTCTCTCCTATGTCCAAAATGGCGGGCCAGTTGATACATGATCTCAATGCAAGGCCTCGTTTGGTTATTGTATTTGCAACAAAAGCTTTTTGTTTTAGTATCCAGCTCTCCTAACTGTGCATTTGTTCTTGACGGATGGTTTCATTTACTCCGCTCTAAAGGACTCTGAAATAACAGGTCACATCGTAACTGCTATAAACTGCAGCTCGTATGTTTGTAATATATCTATGTATAGTCATGCTCCTTTACTGGTGGGTATTTACAAGAACTATGCAGTCTGTTAACAGGCATAGATTATATACTAACGAACGTTCTTGTTAAGCTAACTTTATCTTGTAATCATATAAAAAATCAGGCCTGACAAAATATGGAGATTTCCATGCTTGGAGCAACGAAGAATAATTATGACTTGAAACTGAATACAAATCAATGAAAAATTCAAGCATCGTATAAAAAGATCGTTATATCTAGGTAAGGCCTTCATCATATGTGCTGTTTGATGGGTACTAAGTTTTGAAAGAAAACTACCCTTGTTTTGCTAAATCAAGGTGTTTGTTGTGCTAATCAAAGGCCTTTTCAGAGCAATTGTACATTAAGAGTCGGGGTAATTCTACACAATGAAACTGATTTGGCTTTAACAATTCATTTTCACTTATCAAATACAGAATAAGGGCTTCATGTCAACAATTTGGTTTGTTTATGGCACGAATTTTGCTCAAAATTCCATTTTGAATGGCCTTAGAGGGGCATGGAGTGTTTGTGGCAAAAATTCAACAAACCTTGATAAGCCAAATTTTTCTCAACTGATTTTGATAATTGGGTCACTAAAGTAAATAATGGTATAGGTACGGAAGTTATGCAAGAAGGCAGGTAGATACACTGATTTTTTTAAAAATGGCAATTTTGGGTTGTAATTTTGACATCAATTTTTGCCAAACTCTAGTCCCAGGCTCCTCTCTGTCCAGTACCCTAAGGACAAAGTTACGTGTATGAAATAAAAGCTCTATTATAGTAGAGTTCGTGGTCAAATTCATTTGGAAGCACAATTTACCAATTGGGTTTTATGGCACTTTCAAAATGTCCCCTGGAAGGCTGGCTTTTTGGTGCTCAAAGGGCAAAATATGAGACCCCCCTGAAACTCCAAAACCAAAAGTCAGAGAAGTGAGCCAAACTGCCTTTTGAAATATCTCATTGCACCCAACTTCTGTGCCAAGTTTCAGCCAAATCGGTTGACCACAACTTTTGGCCCCTGGGACACTTTCTCAGACAATGACACTTAAACCCATCGCAGACGCTTCAATCAACTGGTCTTGCACGATGCTTTTTAAAGGGCAAACAACGATTACGCACTGAAATCTACAACACAAAGTTTCTTGAACGCGAACAAGAAGTTGAAAGATGAGGCTTTTCCCAAAGCCGTTTGGAAGAACGGCCAACAAATCTCGCGACAATACAAGCGACCAGATGGCTTCTCTTCTCTTTGCTCGGGGCGCAGTACGAGCGGCATTCTAAAGAGTTCGTAAGTAACACAAATTTTCTTCCAGAGCGGAATCGAAAGCGCTCGAGTCCGCCCTTTTCCGTCACAGAAAGACTCTCCCGAGTTCTCCCACGGGAAAAATGCATTTCCGAATAAGATTGATTGATAGGTGACAATCATTAGTATCTACCGCACCAATCAGGAACTCCGTTCGTCCACGAACGGAGTTTCGCAAAATAACAGGGTCTGCGGGCAGGCGTATTTTTCCCCTCCCCCCTCCCCCTCACTAGTTTGTCACTATCACTACCACCTCCATAGGCCGTTATTTTACTAGCTCCAGGCTTTTCTCGACCTTACCAATCCAATATGGCGCCTTCATCATGCGATCGGAATATTTAGTACGCGCCCGCCAGAAAATACGCCTGCTCTGCAGGCTAGCTAAAGAATAGATCTGGTCTCTAACCCCACTTTTCCCTAACTCTCCTAAAATGTAACGTTGATCCACTGAAGCATTTGACGATGTACAATTGTTTCATTGGCTATCAACATTCAACATTCTCCAGTGGGAGGATGGGGGGAGGGTACAAATATGAAGAAACTTATTATAGGCAATTCCATATGACCATATTTAGACAAAGGTGTATTCTGTGTTCGCATTTAGCAAAGTGTCCCAAGACAATTTGCCTAGGATTATATATTATCCGCTAAATCTTGGTTTACCGATAACAGATCTTCAGAGGGGATCCCGCAAGCTGAAAGAGTTATAAGCCTTTGAAAGATCATGGATTTTTTCTGCTAAGTTAGAAAACAATTCTGTCATACTTTTGCTATATCAAAGCCCAAAGCATGGATGGATGGATAGATGGATGGATAGAACACTTTATTTCATCACGGTAGTTTTGTTAAAAAAATTACAATTCTTGTTCTTCACAAGAGCCTTGCAACAAGGTAAGAAAGAAAAGGTAAAATACATTATTTACAGCTAAAATACAATCAATGTTTAATTTACACAATATTAAAAAATGGATGGATGGATGGATGGATGGATCCATGCATGGTTCAGTTACACCTACAGTTGCGATTATTTAGTTCGAGCTATTCCAATTCGATCGTTCTTTCGTTCGTTTCTGCTTGCGTTCATAAATGCTTGTGGACTCGAGGTTGGTTGAAGGCGCTTTCAAGAACCCTGCAGAGTTTTTTTTTCCCATCCTGAACTGGCTTCACTCACTGACCGTGACTGGACACAAAGGTAAATAAACGAGACTTAATATTTAGCCTTTACTTAGCAACATTCAGGTATCAGGTGCATTGAAAGATGTCTCCAAAAATAAGTGTCTCGCAAAGAATTTTGGCAAAAAAATTTCACGGATCTCGCAGCTTGTATCGAAATTCTGCGCGAAGCCGTCTCAGTAGTATAGGAGTTGGGGGTACCAGATCATTTATGATTTCGCACCAACCCAACTCCTATACTACTCTCCATCTGATGGTACAATTCGATGATCTCGTATTTTTGTAAATCTATATGTTTGATGGTACAATTCGATGATCTCGTATTTTTGTAAATCTATATGTTTGATGGTACAATTCGATGATCTCGTATTTTTGTAAATCTATATGTTTGATGGTACAATTCGATGATCTCGTATTTTTGTAAATCTATATGTTTGATGGTACAATTCGATGATCTCGTATTTTTGTAAATCTATATGTTTGATGGTACAATTTGATGATTTCGTATTTTTGATCTCAAACTTTTGTAAATCTACATGTTTTTTAAAATATGTTTGATGGTGCAATTCGATGATATCATATGATCTTGTACTTTTGGAATCTATATGTTTTTAAAATGCATGACTTTCTCGGAAAAATCACCAAGCGTGACATTCTCGGAAAAACAGGAAGTCGATGATGTCATACAAATGAGTCATCACGAGACGGTCGTATGATTTTTCTAACCAATCAGAATTGTGTCTCGTTTGTAATTTTCTGATATTTTTATCAGAAGTAAAAACATTTTGATAAAAAGTTGGTTGTCTTTAAATTAACAACATCGAAGATGCCTTTGAGTATTGATGAAGCTACTCGTCTATATGAATCTTATGTTCAAAACATTCAGGATTCCATTTTTACTCTTGAAAGTCTTATGGGATCTAATCAGACGTTTTCCTTCGATATGCCACAAGCGATTGGTAATTGGGATGCAGTTGATGTACTGAAAGAAGAAAGGGCTGTAGCATTACAAATACAATCGTTGGAAGAGTATAAAAAGATTATTTCTTATGAGAAGAAGAGAAGATCTGTAGCTGAAGTTATTCAGACAAAGCAAAATATCAATCAATTGAAGATTCAACTCAAGACTCAACGACGAAGTGCTAGAGTTGCTACAAGCCCCTACAGTAAATACAAACCGCTACAACAAGCACAAACCACAGCATCAACACCTACAGAGAATACACATACGTCGATGATGATTGAAGAAAATTGATTTATCAGACTTTTCATTTAAAGTCATAAAATATCTTCTTCAAATTAATGAATACCGATATATTGAAAAATGAAAGAAATATTATTTTAATTGTTAATAGCATAGTGTCCATATGCATAGCTTGTCACGCCATTATCGTGAATATACCGCTTGTCATCGAAGCAAGATAATGACACTTTATTAAGCTCATAGCTTCCAAGTTGATGGTTATTGCTTCAGATTGTTTTCATTGTATGATACATTTGCTTGTTATTAAATAGAACCTCTTTATAGTTTTCATGTTGAATGTTCTTTTTAATGACGTTCTTTTTGATCCCTTTAGCAGTCTTTCCTCCTGTTTGGTTGTCTTTCATATAGCTATACATTTTTGATCGTAGACCGATGAACTCACAAACGGAAACTCCTTCGGCTTCATCTTTGAATTTACCAATTACTTTTTTATTTGACTTATTAAAATACGGTGAGCTTTCAGGGTAGTCGCTGTTGTCGAATTTATCTTTATCGTTCCAGAAATCCCTATAAACGTCTTCTGCTTCGATTTCATAGGTTAGGGAGTCTGTATCGGTAAAGAGCAGCTTAGCCTTATTACCATACTTCTTTTTGATGTAGTTATAATGAAAATCATACATAAGTGTCTAACTAAGATCTAGGATACACATACCCACATATGCCGGCCTGTTTAAGGTCAGTGTTTCTTTGACCTTATGAACAGCTACTAGATTTTCGTTGAAGATCTTACTACTAACATACGTTGGTTTACTGGCATATTTCAATAGTTTCTTCTCATCAGTCACCAATCTAACATCTACTCGCTTTCTGATATTTTCCATAGTTTTTCCAAATACACTGTTATTCATAAGTTTGAAGAAGTCTTTTTCAAAAGCATTTTTAGCATTCTTACGTTTTTCAGTATTGAAATCAATATATTGCCTTAGCTAAGGGGATTGATTGAATTCTAGCACTCGATGGTCTTTAGTTATTTTCAAACCGAGATCAGTGTATAATTGGAGGTTCCTGTAGTGTAGTACATACTTTTCTTTGTTGTTTAGTGTTGGTATCACTTTATGTACCAAACCAGCTGATATCTTGTATTTCTCAGCAATGCTTTTGCAATAATCTGATAGCTTGTCTTCAGTTACTTTCACCTTTTCCGGTCCAAGTGGGTAATCATTATGAAGATGGTGTAACTCTTTTGAGTATTCCAGGTCAACTTCCAGAATCAAACCCTTTGCACTATCTTCTTTATAGACAGCCAGGTTTAACTTATTGATCTGCTTTTCTGTCATCCATCTAAATCCACCAGTTGGAAGTTATTGACCCATTGCCCAACCGTATAGATTATTAGCATCGAGATACATGATATACTTTGAGGGTGCCTTCTCATCGTATTCTTTCATGTATTTATTGTTTGCTTTACCACAACGATTGGCTATATAGCTGATTCCTCCACGCAGACCCTTTTCAATGAACTGGAACATATCAATGTCGACCATAAGCTCTAATTTAATGCTAGTCATTTTCAACATAGCATCCCAAGATAGCCCTGGGCTAGTGAAATAATGGCATGGGTCCAGTTTGTAGTATTCAAGGCATGTTTTCCTGAAGTTTTCGAATACATCAGCTAACAGAAGGATGTCTGATTTACGGTACAGATCATGATACTCACCCATATTTTTGAGAGAGAATGTATTCCACACATTCTGGGCATGTGTATAGTCTTCATCACTTATATGTTGATCATATAATAGGCTGTAAAATTCTTCTTTTGATGGTAGCTTTTTATTGAATTTATTAAAACTATCCATATAATCGTAAGGGTAGACCCCTTTTTGTGCCATCAACTCAAGCTTTTTACCTTTGAATTCTTGGGAGGTGTACTTTAATGATTTTTTTGGTAGATTACTCACTAGTTTTTCCAAACAAGAGCTCATAAATTGGAAACTATCAAGAAAGGTTAAGTGATTACCCAACATGAAAGCCATATACTTTTCCATGTTGTTGGGTATAGCATTGATATTCATCTGTTTCTCCTCTCCTTTCTTATTTTTGTATGCATATTTCTTAACAATAGCACCAATCTCTTGCATTATAAAATGACTGTCATAACCTCTTAGATTATGGAATATAACAGGTATTTTTATTTCTTCTGGGTTTACTCTAAGTTTTAGATTACATTCTTGATGGGCAGAGCCTCTGTATTTACCAGTGATATGGCAATGATCTCGAACTCGAATATCTTTATCAGTATATTTTTTATTGCAAATGTGGCATTCTTTAGCTTTTTGGAATTCCTCCTCATCCTCTTTCGTCATTTTTAATGGTTTGTCGAATTCCTTTTTCATGATATTTTTGCAATATTTGACTTCTTCTATCATTTTTTCCATGAATTTGTACACAGCTTTTTCACCTCTATATATTGTTACAGGTTTGCTATATTTATCATCATAACAACAAAAAATCTTATAGCCATATCCACAGTCTGTATGTTTCTGGTATGCTTCGGTATATGATTTATCATTATTAGATTGACAACCGGATATCTTTTCAGTTATAGCCTCAAAGTCAGCGTAGATTACAAATGGCATAGGCAGTTGTTTATGGAAGTTGTTGAATTTTAGTGTGTTGTTATTTTTGTCAGGCATTTTTATCGCTTGTGTGCCATTCAATTGTATACAGTTTTCTTTATGATCAGTTAATACTCTTTCAGAGCTGAAGCATTGAAGACAATACATGCAGAAATGTTTTCTTTCTTTGTGTTTTGTCTGATTGTACATTAACTTGTTAAAATCTTTAATCAAGACATAGTGCTTGTTTTCATTTTCTGTTATAAGAAGCAGATTCATACGGTCTGCATATTTTTCTTTTGATACATAAATTGGATATGGTTGTTTATCTTCATAACCGAAAACATTTATGTTTATATTATTTTGTTTTTCAATCTTGTTATAATGTTTTGTTGTGACTGGGAATTCAATCCCTGAATAATCTAAATTTTTAACATATTCCTTGTCTGATTTTTTGATTCTTTGTGGGTATTTGTCTTGTGGATTCAAATGTCTGATGTGACACCATCTAAAGCATTCATTATCCTCATTTTACATATTAATCAATCCCTTTGCACTGTTTCTGAGTTCCTGTGGTAGTTTAATATATGAGGAGCCTTTCATTGGTTGGTATCTTACTATATTGAGATAATGATTGTCAACAGATTGAATAGTCCAACCAGAACCTTCAGATACCCATTTAGCTATTTTATTCAAGATTTGCTGTTTTGATAATTGTAGTGATTTAGTAACTTCCAGATTATTCACAATTGTTTGAGCTGGACTGTTGAAATATGCGGTCTTATACACTATTTCTCCATCTGATATTTTTGTGAATGTTACCTTAAGCGTTTCAATGAATTTTAGACCTTTCATGGATGTTAGTATATTTATAATATGATATGCAGTGGCCTTTCTTGTGTCTTGTAGTTGTGCTAGTGGGTCTTTGTCATTTTTGATATTCACTTCATAAGACTTTGTGTAGCCTTTAAGAGCTTTGTCTAAAAGCTCTATCTTAGTTCTTGGCGCTGGCACTGGTTTGTCTCTAAACTCTAATGGTGGAAGAATTATGTTGTTTTCATAATCTTGAACCATTTGTTTTACACTATTGCGAGGTGCTGGCACTGGTTTCACAGTTCTAGGTGCTGGCACTGGTTTCCCAGTTCTTGGCGCTGGCACTGGTTTGGTATCATCTACCCCAATAATTTTTGGCTTCTTCTTCTCTTGCTTTAATAGCAACTTGATGAGCTGAGATTAACTGAGTTTCTTGAGACTCTTTTTATCCATATTATACTATCATATAATATTATTTTTTTTATATATTTTTGAACATTTTCATGAAAAATTTATTTAAACAAATATTATGTAAAACTATATTGTAATGAGTAGGATTGAAATCGACCTGTGCGTTTATTGTATTCACCCTATTTATGACTTGTATGCTTCAAATGAAAACGGAAATGTTATTAATATCATCAAAAAAGTACCAATGAAAGGAGTCAAAAATAATAGTGGTTATTTATTGTGTGGTGGTAGAAAACATGCTCAAAAAGGGAAAAAAACATATTTAGCACATAAGTTTATTTGGGAGTGTTTTAATGGTTTAATAACAGACAATAAAGTTATCGATCATATCAATAACATAAGAGACGATAATAGATTATGTAATCTCCAACTAGTGACACCAAGTGAAAACGTAAAAAAATCAGCAAAGAATAGAGATTATACATGCAATAAAATACACGAAAAAATCCAAAATGTGTAAAAGCTACTAGTTGTGGAACAAATGATGTGATTTATTTTAATAGTATATATTGCTGTTCACAACATCTTGGTATAAATAAAGGTGTTGTAAAGTTTATATGTGATGGATTTAAATATCATAAATCGAGTATATCAAAAAAGGACGGATGTTCATATAAATTCGAGTATGTTGAAAAAGAAAATATGCCTGATGATTATTTAAAATCAGCTAATAAACGTCGAAAAATAGTTTTGGATGAAGACAAAAAAAACACCAAAAGGAAGCTGTCAAAAAATGGCAAAATAAGGAATATAAATGTCCAAGATGTGATAAAATAATGAAAAACCACAACAGACAATATCACAACAAAAAATGCAAATAAATATAGCCAGAAACAATTATATATTTTTGGCTACCGTGAGCAAATAAACAGTATATACTGTATCGTTTGATATAATATATATTAGATAATATTCTCTTAAATCAATTCCATACATTTTTCAAATCCTTGAACGAAACCCAACTGTTGAATTCATCACTGTACCCCTTCCACTTCACCAAAGCTTTCTTCTTTTTATAATCTCTCCTAATGACTTTATCAATACGGAAAACATCCTGCTTAGCTTTTAATAATTCAGGTTCATAAAAACTCCCTTGAATATCTTCACCTCTGAGATCTTTTAGTTTGTGTGTTATTGGATTAGTGTATTGGATCTTATCAACTGTAAACACTTCTTCTGTCCAATTTGGTGTATATCCCTTGTCGAACACATTTCGTTTATACTTAGATATTCGGACCTTATCACCTATTTTAAATTTCGGTTTAGATGTGACTTGCTCTATATCACCATATAGATTAAAGTAAACAGTTCCTTCATTCTTTTTTTTGCTAGCTTCTACATGTGTCATTTTAATACTTGAATGTTTTGTGTTGTTGTATTCTTTCACTAATTTCGGTAACATGTCTAAATACTGTGTATTACCTTGCATAGTGAACTGCTTCCACATTTTGGTCTTAATTGTTCTATTCCATCTTTCACAAACAGACGACTTTTCTTCATTCTCAGTGGAGTACAATGTTATGTAATTTTTCTTTAAAAGGTCTTTAACATGTTGGTTATGATATTCTTTACCTTTGTCTGTCCATATATACTCTGGTTTTCTACCTTCCTTGAATATTGATTTAAATGCTTCAGCAACACTTTCACCTTTTTTATCTTTCAATAGAATGATCCAACCGTATTTACTAAACACATCTAACACCATAAGTAGATACCGAAATCCCTTATTCCATTTACTGAATTTTTGCATCTCTACCAAGTCAGAACACCATATCTCGTCAATATGGTTTACAATAACACGCCGCCGAGTAAAGTTACGCTTAATGGGTTTATGCAATTCGTCTGCTAATTTTTCTTGCCAGTTTTCTTAACTCGACGGCTTTTTACGTTTTTTGTCTTTCTTTGTTTTACACCAAGACCTAGTTTCTGTTTTGTATCAATGACATTTCTAGCTAACCAATGACCCCATTGTCTTTCATTATACGGTACGTTGTCTAAAGCTTGAACCATTTTTCGGTCTGCTTTATTTTTACATTTTCTGTCGTCTTTACAAACAGAATAATCAACATCATGCTGCATGGCGATTGCATCTGTCTTACCTGTTGGCTGCTGATATATCTCAAGTATTTCACCTGTTGTTGGATCGTATTTAAGCTGCTTATCAAGAGGATTATACGGCCCAGTATAGTTATGACCAGGTAAAGTCCAACCTGATTTGGGTTTAGGAAGCTTACCAATAGCTTTATGAATATCGACAGCACCACCCAATCCTGCACCGTATAATCCTTTTCCATAATCCGATCCCTTGATGTCTGTTTTGTGCATCTTTTTTCCATCCTTCCTTTTTGGTCTGATTTTCGAACTCGCTGAAGTGAGTAATTCCTGCCCAACCTTTGTAATGGCTGGCTTTGCGAGGGAAAGTCCTTTATCAATCATTTGGTTTTGCAGTTTTGGATTTCGTAGAGCTTCAGAAGCGTAATATCTGCCAGCCTTCCATGCTTGTGGAAGAATTACATCCTTCATTGCAATTCCTGCCAGATCTAATCCAGTTGTTAAAATTCCCGCCCCTTCAGACGGGCCAATCAGTTTCCCCTTCTCTTGACGAATTTAGTCTTTGTTATCCCACATTCAGCACAAGTACATTTCAGCATTGTTCGACCATTTTTTGTCTTTTCATATCTTTCTCTTCCTGGTACACATTCAGTGACTTTCTTCTGTTTGACACAATATGATTTTACCATTTATACATATTATTTAGATATTTTCGAAGTAGTCAATCAAAAATCGATGGTTGACACTATGATCTGTGGGGTTGAAATGTGAATTATGTATTGTATCTAGAATCGATCTGTTTTTTTGTCTCTCGAGAAGATAGTACAGACACCAGTATCCACACAAGAGTGAATCACGCTCTTGTATCTCGTCTCCGGAGTATTCAAGTTGTTTCCCACTTGTAGCCATATATATTTGAACTTCTGTTGGCATCATCAAACCAAAAGAGTCGAAGTATTCACAGTATGCGTCCATATTCCGATAACATACCTAATAAGTGCCAGGTCCAATCCGACTGTCAAGATTGATTATTCCGCATTCTTTGTTTTTGATTTGTCTTGGCAAAGCATCCCGACTAAAAACTCCTCTGAAATGTTTAATGTTAAGTTGTTTCACCCAATTCAATAAATCAAAGTTGGATAATGCTTTATTTATGAATTTTAGAGTATTGTTCCAAGTATTGGGATTGAATTGAAAGGACTGTTTTTGCCTAATAGAAGTCCTTTTCCCGAGGTCTTTTTTGAAGTTCTTTTTTTTTTTTCATTCCAAAACCGATTGGGTTATCCCATGTACCAACAACAGGGGGTGATCTCCATAGAATCGAATCATGTTTTCCACCACTTTTCTTTGTTGTAATGTTATCTGGAACGTGAACTGGTAATGACCGTCTCGGACGATTGTGTTCAACATGCAAACCCTTCCCTGTTAATTTTCTAATTGCTTCTATGACTAAAGGAATTCCAATACTGGCGAGTATTGTTCCAATACCTTTTCCATTTTGATTTTTTGTTGGATTTATAACAAGTTGTCCACCAGACTGTATCGCATTGATAATATCTTCTTTCTGCTTCTTTGTCAACATATCCTTGTAAGCTATTAACATATTAATTTTGTCTTGTGGAATAAGAAATCCTCCTTTTTGTTTCTTTCCAAATAATTTGTCAACACCGAGACTTGCTAATGAAGAAAGAGCACCTGTAGCCAATGCTGGAGCTGCTTTTGATATAGCTGTAGTTGCATATGGCAATAGTTTTGTTCCAAGTGAAAAAAGACTTGTCCAAAGAGAACCTCCATGTACAACAGCTTTTCTGATTTGAGTTTTTGATATATTGATGTCTGAACCTTTTCCTAATCTTTTTGATTTCATCAATCTTTTGATTTGTGTCTTAGTCAACATAAGTTGATCATTGCCTGATAATTCACTATGCGATACAGCTGAATTTGATTTCATGGCTTTTGCTAGTTTTTCTTTCTGACCTTGTGAAAGTTTCACTCCATGAGGATAATAAGTAGTCATATATTATATATTTATATTAAATACAATTTAATATAAACAATGATTATTTAATTTATTTAATTTATTTAATTATTTTAATATTTAATTATTTAATTATTTAATTTATTTAATTTATTTAATTTAATTATTCAATTTTTTGATAATTCAATTATTTGATTATTTAATTATTTGATAATTCAATTATTTGATTAGATACAATTACATAGATCTCAAAACAATTTTACCATCTGTCATTCTCATCTCAATATCCTGTTCATATAGGACTAGTGCATACACACTGTAATCTGCGTTTGTTCCCGCACTCAAAGTGTATTTGAAAGTCAGTTTCGTCATCCCATCTTTTATGTCCTGTTTTTGTTTTGTCAAATCAAAATAAATGAAAGGGAATATTGAACCGAAGTTACCTCTGTTAAGCAAGGTGCTATCACTGAAGTCGTTGATGGCTTGAACGTATTTCAAAACATCTCTGAATACTCTTGATGGTTCTGTTGATGGTTTATAATGAACCTCTGGATAATCATTTCCATTACCAACTTCAAGATAACAATTCATCATTGTTCGGTTATTTGCAACTGAAAATGTGTTGTACTAGAATTTATTGGCTGTCTGAGACGAATAATTGGCATCATTAATAATGAATACAAATACATCCCTCGGTTTGTTTATTCCCGATGAAATACGGAAATTAGCTGTCTGTTGTCTTGTTGAATTACCTCTCTCAACCATTTCTCTTAGATAAGTCCACTTTCTGGTGCCAAGATATTTGCTCATGTATAATGATTTTCCATCTGCATTAAAAAAAATACGAGGAACAATTAGCTGAAATTTGGTGAGTACTACACCACAATTATCAGCAGCCTGCCAAATTAAATTATCATCGCTTTCAAGTGTTATGTGCACCTCTATTTTTGAGTTAGGTATAAGTTCATCCCAAAAGCTCTTGAAAAATCCGTATCTATTCAATGGTATTTCTGGAGTCGCTTTTCCATTAGCACCATTCAATAACAGTTTACGAGATGCAAATCCTTTGTTATAATTAGCTTGAGCCGATCTGTCTTCAGCATGTCTGTTAGTTTCAAGATAGAAGAACTCATTTGGTCCTTGACTTGAAGCATAACCTTGTGAATACTCAAGCAATGATTTAATATTTGTAGCTTGGTTAGCATCTCGGCATTCATAAACATCGATGCCGTTCATTTTTACATTTATGGTGTTAATGAGAGTGTGAGCTGAATTCACGATACCGTTTCTATCATCAGCAGCTATATCAGATCCATCTACAAGCTTTTTGACAACGAAATCAACACCTAAACGGGCATTAAACCAATCGAAAGGTGTTGTTTCTCCACTTTTATCAACAACGAAACGGTAACCTGTTTTCTTCTGATGAGCATTGTTTGCAACTACGGTGTTTAATGCTGTCTCGAGTTCGAAGACCACATCTTCATATCGCTCAATATATTTCGATTCTCGATAGTTTGACATATATTATTGGGTTAGATAAAAGATATTTATTCATTAGTTTTCCACCTGAGATAAGTTGACTAAGTCTTTCATTGACTTCATTATGCGTCAAAGGTTTAGGATTTATAGTTTCAATAGGTTTAGTATCTGTTTTGCGTGGCCTACCTCTCTTTTTTTTTGGTCTCGCTCCCACTCTTTATCTTGCTCAAAAGTTCTATTATTTTATCACCAGCTTTTTTGCCTGCGTGTTCACCAATTGTTGTAGCTGTTTTTTCAGCTGCTTTTTTTCCAACTGTTTTGATAATGTCAGTCAGCACACCTTCACCATGTTGTTCATATTTCTTATATTCGAACCGTTTCATATACTATTAGGTTTTATAACTCTGTCCCTCTCAAGAATATCTCAATATACCAATATATCCCGTTTAAATAAACTGGAGCTCCGGAAGAATCAGTAACATAAAAATGTATTGAGCTGATTGTATGTGTTGAGACAGGATTCCATGAAAGAAAACGAGGTTTATAAGTGAAAGGTAAACTTCTGACGAGATCTGTAACTGGAATAACAGCAATTGTAGATGTACTATTTCCATCAACGATGCTATCTATCACCTTGTCACAATTAATATAAATTTCATCTACTCCGCGTGTTATATCTGGTAAATTGGTTCCATATTCCGTGGCTGAAACTATTTTTGAATCGAAACCGATAAGTTTTCTGAATTCAAGATCTCTCATATCCACTTGATAATTTTCATCAAGTTCAATCAAAATACGATATGTTGATAAAATGAAAAACATATTAACACCGTACTTCTTTTTAGCATCATCAGGATCATCAACAACTAAATGTTTATTTTTTCTCATATACTCGTGAATGTAACTATTGATGTCATCATATGAGTACATTCCATCAACAAAAGTTATTGTTTCCCAGTTTACACCTTTGTCATGGCTATATTTAATTTGATTATTCCCAAAAGATTCTCTGATGTTATACCAACTGTATGTCATATTGATAGTCTTTACAGCTATTTCATATTTCATATCATTTGATAATATGAGAGGAGTATTAAATCTTTTTGTGAAATCATGACTCTCACTGATACCAATTTTGTCTCTGTTTTTACTGTTGAATCGTAATGAAATTTCTGTCATATAGCATTACATTAGATATTTAATCATTATTTTATTAAGCTCCTCGTTTCCAACAATACCCAGTCTGCTTAATACATGCAATATATTTACAAACTCATCTCTGACATCTGCACTATAACTACCAGCAAAAATAGACCCACCAAGTAACTGGAGTTGTGAAAGCAAGTCACCAATATTATTATAATAAACAACACCGGTTCCATATTGTCTTTTTCTCCTTGTGTGAATACCTTTACCGAGTGTCTTTGAGCCTTCTTCAATAAGATCAATTCTTTTTCTGTACTTTTGTAGTAATTTGATGTCTTGAGTCAATTTATATATTCTTCCTTTATTATTATCTCTCTCCTTTTTGGTTTTTGATAGTAGTCCTTTTTTACTTCCAAGTTCTTGGGTTAATTTACCAATTTTTGCATCATAGTCATTAATATTTATTGTTCCATCCATGTATGAATCAAGTATTTCTGATGGAGGAGGTAACTTATATTTCATCAATGTTTTAATCTCATCTAGTATGAAACCCTTATCAAGATTTGACTTATAAGGTGATTTCATATCAGAGATCATTTCTGGTTTATAATCAATTGGTAATTTTGTTGTTTCCGTAGGTTCCGATGCAGGTAATGTGTTTAAAAGCATAAGATCTTCAAATCCACTTGTCAATGCTTTTTGATTCTTTTTCAACTGTTCAATAACTTCATCCTGTTTTTTGTCGACACTTTCTTTCACACTCTTCTGAGCATCAATAGAGGGTTTTAGTAATTCTGTTGTTTCATCATATGCATCCTGTTTTCTGTTTTCGTAAGTCTTGATAACCTCACGAACTTCTCTCGTCTTATTTCCAGCTTCAATTCCACTTTGAAGGAGCCTTTTCATACGCTCTATATCCATACACGTACATTGGATAAAATCTAATCTAAACTATTAAATATGGAAATTCCAAATTATGACATTTTTCAGAATTCAAACAAGTCTTTCAGACAGTTGTATCCGTATATGCCAAAAGATACATTTAGAATGTTATTGGCTGGAAATTCTGGATCCGGAAAGACAACATTGTTTTTGCGTTTGATTATGGAACCGTTAGTCTATTATGATCAAATACATCTATACGCCAAAAACTTGGATCAAGACAAATATCAACATTTACAGCGAGAGATGGATAAAATAAGCAAACAAGTTGGTTACCCCGTTTTAATTTGTAGTCAAGATGAAATTTTACCTGTTGAACAAATCCAAGACACTGAATTGCAGCGGTTGGTTGTGTTTGATGATTTTGTTACGGATAAAAAACAAGATCAAATCATCTGCTATTTTATTCAGGGTCGTCACAAAAATTGTTCAGTACTGTACCTAACACAGTCATTCTATGGATGTCCAAAATCTGTTAGGCTTAATTGTAGCCACTTCTGCCTTTACGATTTTCCATCTACAAGAGAGAGAAACTTTATATCCAAAGAACTTGGAATTGATAAGCAAAAGTATATAGAAGCAACTAAAAAACCATATTCTTTCTGTTATATTGACAAGCCAATGAAAACAGTGAAGAGAAACTTTTATGGTGTTATATAATCTATTATTATATAGGTATATTCAGTTTTTCACCAAATCAAGATGATATAAAAACTGGTAAAAGAGGTCCAATTGGTCCAAAAGGTGATAAAGGTGATAGAGGTTTAATTGGTCCAAAAGGTGATAAAGGTGATAGAGGTCTAATTGGTTCAAAAGGTGATAAAGGTGATAGAGGTCTAATTGGTCCAAAAGGTGATAAAGGTGATAGAGGTCTAATTGGTCCAAGAGGTGATAAAGGTGATAATGGAAACGGATTTAGATTGACACAAAATGGGAATTATGATATCGAAAACAAAAAATTGACTAATATAGCAGCACCAACTGCAAACAATGATACAGCCACAAAGGGATATGTTGATAACCTTGTTTTTTCAGCATCAGGTTCTCAACGCAACCCATTTGCCCTTTTGTTAAAAGACAAATCCAAGTCTTCTGCAGTTCAAGGTGTGGAAAACCTTCAAATTGAGAATTTTGACAAATCACCTTATTACATAAACAAGTCCTCATTGTCTTTTTTTATTAAACGAAGTGGCAACTTTACATCCAAAATTCGTTTTGATGTTTCATCTTTGAGTGACGGTCAGTACACTTTTGTTGTTGAGTTTTACTCACTCTCAAACCCTCGAAATGCAACAATTGATTTATTCCTTCCAACCATAAATATTCGAGATGCGGGACAGTCGTTTCAAAAACCTTTTCCTAAAGCTCAACATGTTGATGGTTACATGAAAAAACTTTTCCAGATAGAAAAAACCAGTGGTGGTCAAGCGGCAATACAGGTGGAACTTTCCAGCACAGCTCCTGCGTCTAACACCAAAACCCACCTCATTGTTTATGGAGCCTTCGGCTTTCATACCAATTTGTCTTACTTTGTCCATGACCCAGCTTATGAAATTGAAAACGGCAATGTTGCGTTTGGTAGTAATGTTGACATGAAATTAAATAAAATCCTTAACCTGCAGGATACCCCCTCAAACCCACAATACGCTGTAAACAAAAAGTATGTTGATAATCAGGTTTCACCAAAATTAAACACAACAGCACAAACGACTCTTAACATGGCTAACCACAAAATAACTGATGTTGGGGCTCCGGCCGCTGACAAAGATGTTGCCAACAAAATCTATGTTGACCAGGCCCCTTTTCTTAAAAGTTCTGGCGGGCAAATGACTGGAGACATTGACATGCACAACAACACGCTCGCAAACTTAAAAGACCCTGTGGCTCCAACCAGTGGGGCAAACAAAAAATATGTCGACGCAACCCATGTGGAAGCTTCAGGAACAGGCAAGCAAGAAAACCCCTTCAAATACCTCATGGAAAACGTTAACGAATCTTCTTCTGGAAATAACATAACTGTGAATTCCATTTCAAACTTTTCATCATCTCCTCACCAAATAAACAGAAACGCGTACAATTTCACGCTCATTGATGACAAAGATGGAACTGAACAATACCGTAGCAGAATTGGTTTCAATCTTTTCAGACTTCCAATAGGTTTTTATACCCTTGTTGTAGAGTTTTTTCCTCCGGAAATGCGGAGTGTTAGTGTTCATGCAACTGCCGACACGCTGTCATTTGGTGCACAAACCTCGAAAACATTCCAAGAAACGTCGATCATCGCTACATATATCAAAACAATACTGCACTTTGAAAAAAAAAAACAGGTGGGTCAACGAGAATATATTTACCTTGATCTGCATGGAAAAACTGCGTTTCCCAACCCCACTGGGCGTATGGTTGTTTACGGGGTTAATGGCACCGTGTCAAAAGTTCCCTCAACTGTATTTGAACAGCTTTTCTTTGCGCAAGACGGAAAAATGAAAATGCAAGTTGATTTGGATTTGGATGGACATGACATTTATAATGGTAATAATCTTTTATTTCAAAATACCCCAAATAAAATAATTGTTCCACGCCCTTTAATAATTGAGGGGATGGTTTATGAAATAAAAAGTTCATTGGTGAACTCGGTGAATGACAAATTTACAAAATTTCCTATTCCACCTGAGTGGTCTCCACTTAAAAATTTCTTTTCAACCATAATTGGTATGAAACTTTATTCTGCTGGGGGCTCAACAGGTCAGCTTACTTTTTGGATATTTCTTCGAGAGAACAACACAATCATCTCCAACGAACAAATTTCGGTTGTTTTACCACAAAGAAATAATCATTATGACATTTTCGATAAAATCAGCGTTTTAAAGTTAGATCTTAATTCAACAAGCAGATTTGGGACTTTAATAAAGGGCACTGCTACAAACGTATTTGTTGTTTTCAAATGTATTGTATAGATTGCGCTTGAGTCAAAACTCGTTGGAAGCAGTGAAGAGAAACTTTTATGGTGTTATCTAATCTATTGTTATATGGGTATATTCAATTTTTCACAAAATCAAAATAATATAAGAACTGGTAACATAGGTCCAAAAGGTGATAAAGGTGATAAAGGTGATAATGGAAATGGATTTAAATTGACACAAAATGGGAATCATGATATCGAAAACAAAAAATTGACTAATGTAGCAGAACCGACTGCAAGCAAAGATGTTGCCAACAAAATTTATGTTGACCAAGCCCCTTTTCTTAAAACTGCTGGCGGTCAAATGACGGGCGACATTGACATGAACGGTTATGACATAGTCGGCCTTAATGATATTCCAAAATTCGGGAGCTCTGAGGTGAGTGCTAAATATTTGATATTATCATTATATAATGCATTATCTGAGACCCTTCTCTGGGAATACTACACGAGATATGGGACAGCGTTATACAAAATAGATCGTGGTATTTCATCAGAAGTTGTTACGGACTCTTCAACAAGAAAAGTGTCTAAACTTTATGATCAAACATTGTATGAAAATCATGCTCAACAAATAATCTCAGTTAATAAACCCACATTATGCACTAAAGCAAACAAAAATAATAACAGATATTATCTCAATTTCGATGGTAGTCAAAGGATGATAAGTGATATCACTTTAAATGTGAAAAGTGGTGGTAATGACATTGTCAATATTTTCATTGTTTATAAATTAAACTCATTCAACGGTTTGAATTGGGTGAGGAACGGTTTATTTGGACATGATAATGGAGGCTTCGATAAATTCGTAGCATTCGGACCATCTGGTGACCTAGTTGTCGCTGGTGATTCTAATAATTTTTTTGTTGTAGGCGCTAATAATGTAAATGGAAAATCACCCATTGCTAATTATCAGACAAAAGCTAATGCTGGTGAATTGAATAAATGTTGTTGCTTGTCTATTCATTGGGATGTACCTTCTGGAGCTAACAAATCCAGTGTAATGGTAAGAAACTAACCAATTTCACCGCAAGAACATCAACAGGATCCAATCGAATGACATTTGGAGACCTAAACCCCAGTGGTATTGCAGGCTTAAAAGGTTCAATTGCTTGTTTTGTACTTTATAAAGAAAGAGTCATATCAGATTCTGATATTAAACTACACCATCACGTATTCTGTAAAAATTGGTACAATATTGACCATGATCCGATAACATTAGATTAAAAATAGTATAAAAATATAATATATTATTATAGATGGTTAATCCTAAATTTGTTTTAAATTACCTGAAAGAAAATTTCAAACACGAAAAAAGTTTGAATCAATCAATTGATGATCAAATTTTAAAAAGTGCTATGATTTACAAATTATTATATTCAATTAAATTTAATAAATTGATATCAATAAATGAAATACTTGATTTATATGATGGAGAAATCGGTTAAATTGGTCCTGGAAATAGTTGCTTTACATATATATTAGAACGATTATTTGGAAAGATCAAATGCTGTCATTTACATAGTGCATTTCATGATGCATATGGTCGTTTTTTCACAAAGTATAAAAGAGGTCGTGGATATTGCTATGTTATACCTGAAAAAATGACTACACATTGTTTAAAAAATTCTCCTCTCCTTGGCCATATATCAGGCTTTATTTGGAGCATTAAAAATAGTAGAAAATATTAAAAGATATCATCTGTTTATTATTAACTGGATTTTATCAAATATCAATAACATGATTTCAACCCAATATTTATTATAAATTTTGAGTGTTATTTTCGAGTTAGTAATTATTATTTTCTCATACGGAAGACCAAGCATTAAAAATATTTGCTTACGGACAAATTTCGTACTTATCATCCTTTTACGATTTTTATTCACTAAAGGAAGGACTGTGTCTATCTCTTCGAATATTTTTAATATTTTACCACTGTCTTTTAGAGAAATTTGAAATCCATTCTTACAACATATACTATTCATCACATTTTCAATATGGTACTTCCGATGATATACAGATTTTCGTCGTATTTTATACATATTCTCATAAAAGTCAACGTAATCTTCACTATAATCATAACCATGGACGGAACCACAATTCAGACAAACATTTTTACCATTATCGTTAAACATTTCCTGATTACTACAGCATAACACTACCACAATACTAACAACTTCTGCCAATTGCTGATCACAAAAAGGACATGTCTACTCCCCCATATTCTTTAATTCATCATGAATTACTGAACTACAACTCATTCTATACTATTATTTGAGATATTATTTTCATGTTACTTTAACATGACGTCAAACCACAGCAGTGCCGGTCAGAGATTATGCGACCGTTTCGTGATCTGAAACAATAGGCTATACATGATGACTCATTTCCTGTTTTTCCGAGAATGTCACGCTTGGTGATTTTTCCGAGAAAGTCATGCATTTTAAAAACATATAGATTCCAAAAATACAAGATCATAATATGATATCATCGAATTGTACCATCAAACGTATTTTAAAAAACATATAGATTTACAAAAATACGAGATCAAAAATACGAAATCATCAAATTGTACCATCAAACATATAGATTTACAAAAATACGAGATCATCGAATTGTACCATCAAACATATAGATTTACAAAAATACGAGATCATCGAATTGTACCATCAAACATATAGATTTACAAAAATACGAGATCATCGAATTGTACCATCAAACATATAGATTTACAAAAATACGAGATCATCGAATTGTACCATCAGATGGAGAGTAGTATAGGAGTTGGGTTGGTGCGAGATCATAAATGATCTGGTACCCCCAACTCCTATACTACTCGTCTCGGTGTATTGACTTCTTAAGCGATCCATGATCATTAACGACTGCGTCGGGTCCGCAGAGAAAAACTGTGGACTCACCGTGACCAACTCGAAAGCTTAAGCTACTTTGGTCACTGCGTACATTGGCTTTTCATCACTTGTGTAATTTACTTTGCTGACTTATCTCTCTACCCATGTAATGTACTTTAATGTAGAAATGTTTGTAAATAGTACAAAAAAGAATAAACTAAACTGAAAATGAGACTGTGTCGCAAAGTCACGGATTTAACATCGCCACTCTTTGTTATACGTGCGAATACAGTAGGATAAGTTCAAAGTACATGTATCTGGTACCCAATTAATTGAATTACGACTGAATTTGAATCAGTCAGGGCCGTAGCAAGGGGAGCCCCCCCCCCCCCCAATCCCCTAGTTTTTTGCCCACCCAAACTTTAAAACACCCATGCGTTATGATCAAGAGTTTCAAATAAAATTTGAATCTCCCAGAACTTTCAAACAATTGCAAGATGTCAATAACTCTTGAAGGAATTATTCCTGATAAACTATAGTATCCATTTCCCCATTTAATGTTTCTCCTTTTCTACTATGGACATGCGCTGAACTTCGCTTTCGCTGACGCAACGCGACAGTTTGCGACAGCGACAATTCACTGTCCATCCCTCTTTGTTTTCTTTGCGACAGCGACATTTTTCCCTAGCGAAACAAGCGACTGACAGAGTCGTAAACGAGCGACAAAGCGACACCAATCCACCCCTTGGAACGCCTTGCGACTAGCCGTGGAAGAAATGCAATCTGAATCCCTGGTGGGATGCATTATAGAGCATCACAATTATCCTGCAGGTAAGTAACTTTTGTCCAATTTTGTGGAGAAAGGAGTTAACAGCGATGACTGATAGCAGTTTATGTTTCTCCCGAAGGTCGTAGCTGTTGTGTTTCGGCTGAATAAATTACGTTTAGATTTGTGCAAAAGTGATGTCTGGCTACACATTCAAAACAAGCACAAACTGGTGTACATCTACATCTACATCTACATCTACATCTACTTTATTGACTGATAAAGCAGAATCACTAAATCACATCAGGTTCACTTAAAGTATACATGTTTTATTTGAATCGCCATTACTGTTGTTTCATGATTTCTCAATTTACAAACCAGCAAGTAGGCATATCATGAAAACTAAACTTAAAATGTAATGCTAGCAGTGAAAGGATTGGGTACATAATGAGTTCCTGTTTAAATTATTCTGACTTCATCTACAGCCTGCTAAAATCTTGGTCTTTTTGCTTGGATGAAAATTAAAAATTCACCAAAAAGACTGAGAATGTAAATATGCTATTTACAGGGACAATTTACCCTATTTTCAAAACAAAGCTGACAGGATTATTTGTACATGAAAAGCTCAATTTATTTGTGAGATGTTTTATCTCGCTAACTTCATTTAATTTCAATTTGTTATCGGTCAAATATCATGGAGTGCACTGAAAAGCACGATGTTATTTTGTGCCGAAAAATCCCGGTTAACGAGCCCTATAAATACTAACCTAAATAAAATACTCGTCTTCTGAAATCAAGTCATCGCACAGCGGCGCCGTTGACAAGTTTCTCACATCCCTAAAAGAAGCCATAGTGAAGAAAAACCTTTAACTTTTCGCGCAAAGGACGACGTTCTAGCCCCATTTCCCCCTTGCCATGCTTTGCCGTCCTACGGTTACGTGGTTAGTTGTCACATTAATTGAAAGTCACTCTTGTGGTATAAATATCGAGAAAATGACCTGTGACTCGTGACCTGTGACCCGTGACCCGTGACCCGTGACCTGTGACCTGTCACCTGCAAAAGAAAACCGCCGGAATTTTCAAATGTTGAGGAAAGTTCCTTATTAATAATACATTAGATGTCTAGATGCACAGTTTATGGAAGCACATTATTTTTTATATTAAAAAAGCATGACATTTTTACAGATTGAAGTGTATTTATCACTGTAAACTGTATAGCCCCAGTTTTCGTTTTGAATTCCAGTTGCTCTTGTAGTGGCTCAGTTTTACACATGTATTTTTTCTGTGCATTAATGTATCCTGACCAGCACATACTTCTGTACAGCATGCAAGTACTGTAATCTATTGGAGTACTGGTGAATGACCAACCAAAGTAAGCAAAGTAAGCTTACTTTTCACAAGCATGTGTCGACTATATGTAAAAAAGGAAATAATCAGCTACAGGTTATCAAACGTTTCAGAAAT
Source organism: Pachyseris speciosa (assembly GCA_016490735.1). Lineage (NCBI taxonomy): Eukaryota > Metazoa > Cnidaria > Anthozoa > Scleractinia > Pachyseridae > Pachyseris > Pachyseris speciosa. The sequence goes on from JAEMWC010000656.1 coordinate 106,719, forward strand.
CTAATTAGCGGGCCTACTGTGCTTAGGCTTTATAATGCTTTTATTCAACCAGTCTTTTTTTATTGTAGTGACGTATGGCACTTTTGTAGTGCGAGGACAGGGATAAGCTAGAACACGTAAATAAACAAGCGATAAGGGTAGTGCTTAATGATACGGAGAACGGTTATGATGAGATGCTTCGGAAACTGGAAATGGTAAATCTGGAACAGAGAAGGGTTCAGAACATGCTTATCACTGTTTTTAAGTGTTTGCATGGGGCTGCCCCGTCTTATTTGAGATCGCATCTTAAGGAGCGGACGTCGCCGTACTCGCTCAGGGGCCACGCTATTTTGGAACTCCCTACTGTGAAAACAACCACTTATGGTCTCCATTCTTTTCGTTATTTTGGCGCGTATGAGTGAAACAGGTTACCCGATGATGTCAGGCGATCGGAGACGCCGGCTGGTTTTCGGCGCGGGGTTAAGCGGTATATTTTCCAAGGCCGGGCATTGCTACATTGATATACTTTTATTGAAAGACTCTTATTGTTGTAACGTTCCTATATTATTTCACTTGATGTATCTATTTATTTATTTATTTATTTATTTATTTAGCTAGTTAGTTAGTTATTTGTTATCTCATTCTGAGAAACTAGCGTCATGTATGCTGTATCTAAAACCGAAGAAAAATAGAGTTATGTATGTATGTATGTATGTATGTATGTACGTACGTACGTACGTACGTACGTACGTATGTACGTATGTATGCATGTATGTATGTATGTATGTATGTACGTATGTATGCATGTATGTATGTATGTATGTATGTATGTGTGTGTATGTATGTATGCAAATGTGTTCATCATGTTTAGACCACAAAGCCCAAGAGAAGTCTCACAAAGGATCTTCAACACGACAGTCAGAAGGTAACATGGGTTTAATTAATTCACTGGTCCCGCCAGGGATTTTTTGTCTTTGCAGCTTGTAATAGGGAGGTGTATGATTACTTTGCCCAGTTTGCCCAATTTGTACCGTGAAAACTGAAGGTCAGCCAAAGTCAGCTCATACACTGTACATTTACTGACAAAAATCATCAACGTGGTTACATGCTCAACTGAGGGTCCAGTCAAGTTGTGTTTTTGTAATTATATGAAAATTTCAAACAAAATGTGCAACTCTTAAAACACATGCACAGTGTCATTTCACTAAATCAGAGAAAGCAAAACCTTACTTTCATAAAAGTGGGTTAAAGAATTTTTATTCATGGATAAATTAGGTGTCCTTCCCTAATTCTATTGAGAAAATAATACAGAACTAAATTTTGGTTCTTTAACCCGTTAAACTTATCAGTGCCCAATAAGCACTTTGATTTTTCTTATTGTTGGACAGTAGTATAGTAAGCTGTTGGGGACTGGTGCCCTTGTCTTCCCTTGTCATGCAAGTGAAGCAACACAGATAACAATAGGCTAGTTTCGAATTGTAGAAGAACAAAAGAACCAAGTCGAGGTTGAGGGGAATAATTTGCATTTTCTTTCGTCAACAACAAAAGAAAATGCAAATTATTCCCCTCAACCTCGACTTGGTTCTTTTGTTCTTCAACAATTCGAAACTAGCCTATTGGGGACAAGACATGAGTAAGGGGGTACCTTCAACGTTTTAAGCTATAATTCTGTACAGTTACGTTCAACGGATTTGTAACGTATGTATATTAACCCATTGGCACCCGTGCCGGCCAAAACCGGCCGTAATGAAACTCCCATGCTTCAAAACATTGCAACTTTCTCAATCGCACGAATATTGCCTTAACTGTTAGTTGTGAGCACGAAATGGAATACCCTTTAAATTTGGATATCCAATAAATGCAAGAAACGTAGCGATTTTTACCAAATATGGCCTTTTGAGTTTGGACAAGAACGAAACTGATCGTTTTTAACGTCAAAGAGAAACCACAAAAATGCCCCTTTTTGCCTTCATGTTTTTTAAGGAAATCATCGCCGAAAAACCAAACTTCAACCATCATAACGAAATTCAGTTCTTTTTCTAGCTTAGAAATGACTTTTTTTTTCATATTCTTCTCCCGAGCGTAGATACAGCCTTTTGTTCCAGTGCAATCGGGCCTCTCCGCCATTTTCATCATCTAGACCACATTGCATGCTGGGAAATGACGAGAATTTTTGACCTCACCCGTTCCTTCTCCCAATTCTTTCACATATAAACTCTACAGTCTACAGCCACTCCGACCTACTGCCAAAAATTCCTGCTTGTGGTCATCTTCAGTACTCAGAAATTCCAAAACATGTGGCGGTAGGTCGAGAAATTCATCAATAGTCGAGTCCCAAAGGTACTAAGTGTTCGACCGGCCAAATTCCCAGTTCGTCGAGTGACAAGCCAAATTCAACAACAAAGTACATCACCTTGCTCGATTCTTTGAGAAAGTGGACTCTTAGCTACCGTCACGCTTAATGATGCTCATCAGGCAGCCGCTAAAGATGAAAAATGGCTGTAAACTTAGCAGAAATCGCAAGCAAACTGAACTTGGGCCATTGTTGTCGCTTCACGGATAAAAAATAGCTACGTCAAAATGACGTTTTCAGAAACCTTGAGCCTCCAGTGGCTTAGGACAGCACCACTTTTCCCTGGTAGTTCAAATAAAGGGTCACGAATTGCTATTCATCGTTTATATGTGGAAATCACTCCGAAAATGTAAAAACAGCCGGTAGTCAATGGGTTAAGCTGATGCGGTGTTCAGACCAATGAACAGGTTCAACCAAAACAGGATGAAAGAACACCCTTTTGAAGATCAGAGAAACAATGAGAGTGAAGATTAGTGATATGGTAGAGTGAGAAATACTTTGGCCTGGCATCAATATCACTGGTAAAATAGTTTATGAAGTGAAAGCTTTGGGGGAAAAAAACTGATTCAAACTCTCACACAAAGGAGCATACAAAGAAAAAGTGTTTTTTGAACATTCTCATTCTTTGAAAGGGTAACTGCTACAAGGAAAAATATTAAAAATTATAAATATATTTTATTTTTTCCTGAGGAAATAAAAACAAAATAGGTGAATAAATAAACTTCAAGTCAACCCTCAACTCAATTGTCATCCTTGTAGCTTTGTTATTGATTTTCTACATGTGTTTGATCTACTTATCTCATTGGCCAAAATAAAAGTCATGGTACTTGTATTAACCACTCCATATACACTGTAAAAATGTGAACTGTCGGATAGAGGCGCTTGATCTCATTCTTTTTTTTCCAAAATATACAATTCAGTAGCACCAGTTTAGCAGTCTTCAAAATAGAATTTTGATGAAAATGTTGAATGAAGATGATTTTGTCCCTTGGTAACTAGTAATTCCATCCAAATTAATGAAATATTTAATGTTCAAAATTTTTCAACACAAAATGTTATCACTGAGTCCATGTGAGTTCACAATTAACTGTTTAATCTAAGACTGCTGTTGATCTCTATGGATGGAGACATTACATCAGTTACTTGGAACAAGAATGGTAGTCAACAGCAATTGCATTGTACAACTAAGCCGACATTAAAAATTCAATAAAATAATAATAATAATAACAACAACAACAACAACAATTAAACTATCCAGCTAATTGTCCTTGCAAAGTACAGAAAAAAAAAACAAAACTAAACAAGGTTGAGCTGAAAGCATTATTATAGACACAAGGCTCTTGGAGCAGGGAGCCTACAGCCAGTTCAAATAAGCTGTTAATGTACCTGGAGAAAAATCGTTGAGCAGGGTTGCACAACCAACACAAACTCATCCCACTTATGGCATCATCCATGCAGGATTCTAATCCCGGCCACTTTGGTGGAAGGCGAGTGCTCCCACCACTGTGCCAATTCCCTGCTCACCAGCAATAATTATGCTAACTGTTAATACATGTACATACAGGTAAATACACAATATGTACCATGTTCTTTAAAAGGTCTTCATTACATTTTCATCTCAATCAAAAGTCTGTTTAGTGTTCTTTCAGTGTACAGTACAGTTGATGATAAGCTTTGAAGGTTTCGGCCAGCCTCACAAAATTTCCATTTCAACTCAAACTGAGTATGGACAAGATGCCTGTCATAAATACATGTATTAGGTAAAATAAGTCTAACTACATGTATTTCACCAGTCATGATCTGATAAATATTCAGGTGAACTGTAAACAGTTATCTTCAAACCCACAAAGTCTAAAACAAAAACATACAGTCATGTATACACTGTAGTGTGCACATGTGGCACCATCATGCTTAATGACATAGTTGTGACATGTCTTATGTAAAGTTGTATGCCTTGCAAACGGTCGGTAAGCTAGACATGTCAACGAAATTACCTGCAACAATGCAATTAACTCTTACAGGTTCAAAAGTATCGTTGAATGAACTTCCACTGACTTAGTTCAGAAGAGTAGTATAGTGTTTGGGGGTACCAGATCAAAAATTAATTTAGGGGGTGTTTTAGCAAAATGATCTCGTATTTTGCAATCTATAAATGCGTGACATTCTCGGAAAAATCACCAAGCGTGACATTGTCGGAAAACAGGGAATGAGTCATCACCTATAGCTATCTCTGGCCGGCACAGCTATGCCGTGACGTCATGTGTTAGTTACATAAAAAAATAATATCTCACATAATATTATAGAATGACTTGTCACTCAGTAATCCACAATGAATTAAAGAATATGGGAGAATTGTCATGTCCTTTTTGTGATCAGCAATTGGTAGAAGTTGTTAGTAGTGTGGCAGTACCATGCTGTAGTAAACGGGAATTGTTTAACGATGATGGTGAAAATGTTTGTCTAAATTGTGGTTCAGTCCACGGCTATGATTATTGTAAAGAGTACGTTGACTTTCATGATAATATGTATAAAATACGGCGAAAATCTGTATATCATAGGAAGTACCATATTGAAAATGTGATAAATGGTATATGTCGCAAGAATGGATTTCAAATTTCTGTAAAAGATAAGGGTAAAATATTGAAAATATTCAAAGAGATAGACAAAGTGCTTCCCTTGGTAAATAAGAATCGTAAAAGGATGATAAGAACGAAATTTATGCTTAAGCAAATATTTTTAATGCTTGGTCTTCCATTTGAGAATATAAAAGTTACCAGATCAAAAAAGACGCTTGAATTTTATGATCAATATTGGGTTGAGATTCTACTGTTGAGATTTGATAAAATTATTCGTATTATCAAGCAGTGAATTTTTCATCATATTTCAGTAGGTACTTATCAATAATTGGACTATTATCAGTAACATAATCATCGATATTCTTCATTGAGATTTGTATGCTTGAAGCATCAAAATCACCACTTCTCAACTTGTCTTTTATTGAATTGAGTAGATGTTGATAGCTTTGATAAGCATATGTGCAATTTTGGATTTTCAAATCTAGGTTTTTATGCTTCATCCACCCTTGTATCAAAAGTGCTGCTGTGCTGATGGCTACCAAACTAACACCACCTGTTGCAACGCTTGTGGCGAGACCTCCAGTTGCAAAGATGGTGGACAAGGAATTCCCCAGTAATTTCCATTTTTTGAACCGTTTAACCGCCTGTTTATGAGCCCAACACTTTCTGTGATATGTGTGGTAATAGGCTTTTAATTCATTAATCTGATCTTCTGTTAATTCACTTGAAATATGGTTCCAGCTGAATATGCTTTTTCGCTCTTTCATACATATATTTTATATTACTATTCTCTTGAATATGCAATAAAGTATTTCAGAGATCTGACCACATAATGGAGATCTTTTTATCCATCTTGGTGTGTCCTTTTTGGGTATGACATATGTGTACCCTCGGTCTAATGAATAACGGTTATAAAATCTTCCAAAAGCATCATGCAAAATGCTGTGTGAGTGCATTATGTGCAACGGACTGAATATTGTTTCCAAGAAATGTGTCAAGCACCCATTTCCAGGACCAATAAGCCCAATATCCCTGTGAGTGTGTAAAATATTGCTTATCGAAATTTTTACATTAAAATGCTTGTGATACAGATATTGGTATACCAAAGCTGATTTTAAAATTGCATCATCGACTTGAATAAATTGTTGTTTAGTTTCATCAAAAAAGAATTTAACATATTTGATTGCGTCTTCTATCATATATTATATCGTTGCATTAAAACGCTATGATGATCCAAAATTGTTTTTTCATCTAACATGAAATCCAAGTACACACAGAAAAAAATAACACTACCGTCAAGAGGTGCGATAGAGCTAGGATCCAAATCACCAAAAGTCATTTGCTGACTACCACTTCTATTGGCAGCTGTAAAACTTCCAATATGTTTTTTATTCCAATAGATTTTACTTGTGTTTGTTTTTGGAGAAGATAAATTATCCCAGTGAACAGACAAGCAGTGCCAAACATTAATCTGCCCCAAGTCATTTGAGGAATAATCTGATATCTTTCTGAAACTTTGTATAGATGCTGCTGGACCGAAATACACACAATTTGATTGATCAACACCACTTATAACTAAATTTGAACCATTGTAATAGCTGACAAACTTGTCATAACCTCTATTATCATGGCCAAAAAGACCATTTTTCCATGGACTTCCACCTGTATTTGAATTTAATTTATAAACAATGAAGATATTGACAGCATCATTATTTAAATTGATTTGACTTATCATTCTCTGTGATCCATCAAACTTCAAAAAATAACGTCCATTATGTTTCTCAGCTTTGGTACAAATAGTGGGTCTTAAATTTAAAGTTGATTGAGTTGCATTATTTTCTTCATTTGAGAGATCATATAATGTTTCAACTTTTCTGTTTGCATTAATATCCAGAAAATTATTATTTGCTCTGTCGATTTGATAAACGCATTTTGAGTATAATCTGATGAATTCAGAAACCCACAAATCCAAAAAACTATCTCTAACAATGTCAGAAACTTGTGATTTGATTACAACATGATCAGAATCATTGCCTGCTTTTACATTAGTCAAATGTTTGTTTCCAAGATCATAGTGACCATCTTGTGTTAATGTAAAACCAATTCCTTTATCACCTCTATCACCTTTTGGGCCTCTTTCACCAGTTCTTGTATTATCTTGATTTTGTGGAGAATTAAAAACTCCCATTATAATATTAATTTAGATTAATTCATAATTACTTCAAGTGTGAATGCTGTATCAAATGCTCCACTATTGGGATGTGAATAGTCAATTATAAAATAGACTCTCGATAATGATTTATTGATGTCAACCGTTGTGATGTTTCTACCCACAGCACCATGTCTGTATTCAAAAATTGTTGCTGGTAATGGCAATTGCCCAGCACCTTCATTCTTTTTCTTGAAATAGAATATTCCGGGTTTTGTTCCTTGTAAAATAAACATATTCTTAATATGAAAGTTATTGTTGTGAATGACTAAAAATTCAGAGCCATTTATCAATACAGGCTTCAAAGCATTCTTATTATGTCCTTGTTTGGCTTTAACAAAGCAATTAAAATATTGTATTTGACCAATAATTCCATTCCCATTCAAATCTAGATCACCTCCTAATTTCGGCCTGTAAAGAGCAAATCCACCCAAATCGAAAGCTGTTTCCATGGTTACACCTGTAACGCTTGAACGAAATAGATTCAAACTATTATTATGAATTCTATAGCCATTCAGATTTAAATCACCGCCAAGTTTAGCCTCTTTTATCAAATATGTGTTCATATTAATATTATTTAGCATTGTCAATTCACCATTGTCTCCACCAAACAACCAATTTTCATTTTCTTTCACATCGAAACCATTCAAATCTAAATCAGTTTGTAATTGTATTCTTTCATTCACAATTTTATAAGCTTCTGTGAAGTCGTAAACTCTTGATGGTACGTCTACAGCTTCAAAATCAATACCATATGCAACACAATGAACTTTGTACTTATTTGGATAAGTTGGGTTAGCATTAATATGAATCGTACAATATAAATATTCAGGTGGTGAACTTACTGAAGGTTTTTCAATCCATAATAAATATCTTGAATGATCTTCATTTCTGTTGTCAAATTTTCTCCCTACAGTTTTATGAATTGTAATTCCACCAGTTGCATTGAATGTTACACTACTAAGACTCATTCCTTCATAATCAGGAAATAGCCATTCAAGAATGAAAGTGTATTTTCCATCTTTTATTGTATACATATTAAATCCAATTCTAGCTCTGTAAATATGATTAGCTTCTTTATTCAAGTCTGCATCAATAACCTTTTTTGAAATCAAATGTGGTGAACGAGGTAAATTGACACATCCATTAACTGTCAAGCCATATTCAGTGCTAATTTCATCGATATCATTCATCAAATATTTGAAAGCATTCTTTGGATGAGAAGCAGATGAAATATGACTTTTTTCTAATTGATCTAAATTTACGGCATCGGTTTTATTTGTTCCTTCTTTCAAGTCAATGATTTTATGCCCTCCAAGTTTCATATCTGCTGCCATCGCATTTGTTCCATTCAATAATAAAGTGTTTGCTCTGATGGTTTGTGAAGCTCGATTTAAAACTCTGAAGTTCACTGCATCAGTTTCATTCACCACGTCCGCTAAATTTGTTATTTTATTATTATTCATGTCAATATAGTCTGAAGTATGAATCTGGCCAACATTCTCCAAGTGTTTGTTTAAAAAATCATAACTTCCATCAGATGTAAATCCAATTATATCTTTAGTTTTATCATCTACATAAAACTTATCGGCAGCATCTGTGTTAGCAGTTGGTGTTGCACAGTTGATCACTTTGTTACCAGCCAGATTTAAATTAGCAGTCATTTCTTGTGTTCCATCTCGAAGTAGAGTTTGACCGATACTGCTTTTTGATGCGAGATTAGTGTCAATATATGATTTATTCACAAGATCTGCTGGTTGGTTTCCTATCCCATGACCTGTAATAATAAACTCCCCAAAATCCTGATTGCCGGTCATTATAACACTTCCATCTTTTCTAAGAAATTGAGAAACATCAATACCAGCAATTTCAGCATCAACATACTTTTTGTTTACAGCATCTTGTGGGTTTGAGGGGTTATCCTGCAGGTTGAGGATTTTGTTTAGTTTCATGTCAATATTACTACCAAACGCAACATGGCCGTTTTCAATTTCATAAGCTGGGTCATGGAGAAAGTAAGACAAATTGGTATGATAGCCATAGGTCCCATAAACGATGATATGTGTTTTGGTGTTAGACGCAGGAGCTGTGCTGGAAAGTTCCACCTGAATCTCCGCTTGACCACCACTGGTTTTTTCTATCTGGAAAAGTTTTTTCATGTAACTATCAACGTGTGGAGTTTCAGGAAAAGGTTTTTGAAACGGCTGTCCCGCATCTCGTATATTTACAGTTGGAAGGAATATATCGACTGTTGCACTTCTTGGATCAGATGGTGAGTAAAACTCAACAACAAATGTGTACTGACTGTTTCTCAAAGATGTCAAATCAAAACAAATTTTGGATGTAAAGTTGCCACTTCGTTTGATGAAAAAAGACAATGACGACTTGTTAATGTGGTATGGTGATCTGTCAAAATTCTCAATTTGAAGGTTTTCCACACCACTGACTGCAGAAGACTTGGATATGTCTTTTAACAGAAAAGCGAATGGGTTGCGTTGAGTACCAGATGCTGAAAGAACAAGTTCATCAACATACTTTTTGTTGGCAGAATCTTTATCAGAGTTTGGAGATCCAACATTTGTTATTTTATTGTCACCCATGTCAAGATCACCAGTCATTGCAACACTTCCGTCTTTTTTAAGAAATGGTGAAACATCAATGCCAGCAATTTCAGTGTCAACATACCCCTTTGTGGCTGTATCATTGTTTGCTGTTGGCGCTGCTACATTAGTCAATTTGTTACCTCCAAGATTCAAATCAGAAGTCATTGCAACGCTTCCATCTTTTTTCACAAAGTTATTATTGAGATATGTTGTACTCACTTTACCTCTTACACCATCATCAACGTATTTTTTATTTGCACAGTCTTGTGGAAGTACAGGGCGTGCAACATTGACTATTCTATGAAAACTCATTTTAACCTCATTATTAAATACAATTCTTCCTTCTTCTATTTCAAAAGCTGGGTCGCGAATATGTGATAAAATGATATTAGAAAATCCATAAACACCATAAACTATGACATGATGTTTGGCATTATTTGATAAATATGGTGAGATCAACAATAATTCCATTGATGTAGCTCCTTGACTTGTTTTTTTCAAGGAAGAATATTCTTTTAAGATAACCATCAACAAGATGAGTCTTTGGAAATGCTCTTTTTATTGAATCCTTTCTTTCAATTAAATTAGATGACAGATTGTCGTCATCGACTGTTGCATTATTTGGGTTACCATCAGTATAAAACTCAACAACTAAAGTGTACTTTGAAACTTCCAATTGTGTCAGATCAAAACGAAGAACAGTTGTAAGACCAGCAGAAGGAATCACAAAAGACAATGATTTTTTATTGATCTTGTATGGGCTTTTATCATAGTCTTCTAATTGCAGATTATTCGCATCCCTGACGACAGTCGTTTTCTATATGTCTTCGAGAAGAAATTTGAATGGATTGACACGTGTTCCTTCAATCGACAAAAGGGCTTCGTCGACATACTCCCTAAGGTTAAGGTATGATGAAACAACAAGTTCATCTGCATAAACCTTTGTGGCAGCATCTTTGTCATCAGTTGCTTCTGCTACATTTCTCATTTTTTTGTTTTGGATGTCATAATCACCATCTTGTGTAAATCTAATTCCAAAACCTGTATCACCTTTATCACCTTTTGGACCCCTTAGACCAGTATTACCTTTCTCACCTTTAAAACCAAATGGACCTCTAGCACCAGTATCACCTTTTGGGCCAACAGGACCTGCATTACCTCTATCACCCTTGTCACCTTTTGGACCTGTATCACCTTTATCACCTTTGGGACCAATTGGACCAGCTGGACCTCTACCACTAGTTTTTGTTTTATCTTGATTTTTTGGAGAATTAAAAACTCCCATATAATATTAGATTAGATAACACAGTGAAGTTTGATCTATCTAATTACCATTGTTGTCATTGTTGTCATTGTTGTTGTCATTATCGTTTTCATCTTTTTTTGTCTTTTTGAATTTAGGCATGTCAAATTTTTCTGGAACTTGAAATGGAAGTGCCATATGATATAATATTAGATTAGATTAAACTGCACCATAAAAATTTCTCTTGATTGTCTTCATCGGCTTGTCAACATAACAGAAGGAATATGGTTTCTTGGTTGCTTCAATGTATTTCTTCTTGTCTATTCCAAGTTCTTGTGCAATCAAGTTCCTTTCTCTTGAGGATGGGAAATCATAAATGCAGAAGTGACTGCAATTGAGTCTGATTGATTTTGGACAGCCATAGAATGATTGTGTGAGATATATGACTGAACAGTTCTTGTGTCTCCCCTGAATGAAATAGCTGATTATCTGATCTTGTTTCTTGTCAGTGACAAAATCATCAAAAACAACCAATCACTGCAAATCTGTGTCTTTTATTTGTTCAACTGGCAATATCTCTTCTTGACTGCAAACCAAGGCAGGATATCCAATGTGACTGCTTATTTCATCCATTACTTTCCGAAGATATTTGTACTTGTCTTGATCCAAATTTTTTGCATAAAGATGTATCTGATCATAATAGACAAACGGTTCCATAATCAGATGCATGAACAATGTTGTCTTTCCAGATCCAGAATTACCAGCCAATAACATTCTAAATGTATATTTTGGCATATACGGATACAACTGTCTGAATGAATTATTTGAATTCTGAATGGTATCATAATTTGGAATTTCCATATGTTAATAGTTTAGATCAGTCTAACACAATTGTATATGGATATAGAACGTATCAAAAGGCTTCTTAAAAGTGGAATTGAAGCTGGAAATAAAACTAGAGAAGTTCGTGAGGTTATCAAGACTTATGAAAATAGAAAACAGGATGCATATGATACAACATCAGAATTACTGAAACCCTCTATTGATGTACAGAAGAGTGTGAAAGAAAGTGTCGACAAAAAACAGGATGAAGTTATTGAACAGTTGAAAAAGAATCAAAAAGCCTTGACATCCGGTTTTGAAGATCTTATGCTATTAAACACATTACCTGAATCAGTACCTATGAAAACAACATTACCAATTGATTACAAACCTCAAATGATGACTGAAACTAAAACACATTACAAGTCAAATCTTGATAAAGATTTTTCAGTTGAGGAGATTGATGCATTAGTAAAATATAATTTAGCTCCTCCATCAAAAATTTTAGATATGCTAATGGATGGAACAATCGATATTAATGAGTATGATAAAATGATTGGTAAATTAACCAAAGAACTTGGACGTCAAAAAGCTCAACTATCAAGTAGTAAAAAATCGAGAAATATAAATAAAGAACGAATATTTAAATTAACTCAAGAGATCAAATTACTACAAAACTACCGAAAAAGAGTTGGTGCCATTGAGGAAGGTGCACAAACTGTTGGTTCAGGCATCAAAAAGAAGAAAAGACAATATGGAGCAGGTGTTTTTCATTACAATAGTATTGGAGACTTGCTTTCACGATTGCAATTACTTGGTGGGTCCCTATTTGCAGGTAATAACAGTGCTGGTGTCAGAAATGAGTTTGTAAATATATTACATGTATTAAGCAGACTGGGAATTGTTGGAAACGATGAGCTAAATAAAATAATGATGAAATATCTAATGTAAAAGTATATGACAGAAATTTCATTACGATTCAACAGTAAAAACAGAGACAAAATTGGTGTAAGTAAGAGTCATGATTTTGAAAAAAAGATTCAATACACCAATCAAATTAACGAATGATTTGAAATATGAAATGGCTGTGAATGTTATCAATATGACATACATTTGGTACAATATCAGAGAATTTTTTGGGAATAATCAAATTAAATATAGCCATGACAAAGGTGCAAACTGGGAAACAATAACATTCGTTGACGGGATGTATTTATACGACGATATCAATAGTTACATTCATGAGTATATGAGTAAAATAGCCATGTACTGAATCCATCTGAAACAGACAAATCAAAATTCCTGTATGGTATTAACATGTATTTCGTTTTGTCAACATATCGCATTTTGATTGAACTCAATGAAAATTATCGTGTGGATCTGAGAAATCTTGATTTCAGAAAACTTATCGGTTTCGATTCAAAATTAGTTTCAGCCACAGAATATGGAACAAATCTACCAGATATTACAAGAGGAGTGGATGAAATTTATATCAATTGTGATATGGTGATAGATAGCATTGTTGATGGAAATAGCACAAATACAATCGCAGTTATACCAGTCACTGATCTCGTTAGAAGTTTACCTTTCACTTACAAACCTCGTTTTCTTTCATGGAATCCTGTCTCAACACATACAATCAGCTCAATACGCTTTTATGTTACAGACTCTTCTAGAGCTCCAGTCGATTTAAACGGGATAGATTGGTATATTGAGTTATTCTTGAGAGGGACAGAATTATAAAACCTAATAGTATATGAAACGGTTTGAGTTTAAAAAATATGAACAACATGGTGAAGGTGTCATGACTGACATTATCAAAACAGTTGGGAAAAAAGCAGCCACAACAATTGGTGAACATGCTGGCAAAAAAGCTGGTGACAAAATCATAAACTTTTGAAAAAGAGAAAAAGTGGAAACAAGAGTGGAACTGAGAGTGTGAGCCAGACTGGTGGTTTAATCAAAAGAAAGAGAGGCCGACCTCGTAAAATAAAATAACTTTTATCTAACACAATAATATATGTCAAACTATCGTGACTCAAAACATATCGAGCGATATGAAGATGTGGTGTTCGAACTAGAGACAGCACTTAATACTGTAGTAGCAAATAATGCTCATCAGAGGAAAACAGGTTACCGTTTCGTTGTTGATAACAGTGGAGAGACTACACCATTTGACTGGTATAATGCCCGTTTGAATGTTATTTTCATTGTAAAAAAGCTTGCAGATGGAGCTAACATTGCTGCTGCAGATCGAAATGGTATTGTTAATTCATTTCACGCTCTTATTAACACCATTAATGTAAAAATGAATGGTCTTGATGTTTATGAATGCCGTGATGCAAACCAAGCCACAAATATTAAGTCATTGCTTGAGTATTCACAGGGTTATGCTGTAAGTCAGGGAACCAATGAGTTCTTCTATCTTGACACCAGCAGAGGTGCTGAAAACAGAGTGGCACAAGCTGCTTATAACGTTGGATTTACAAAAAGAAAGAATCTGTTGAATGATGCAAATGGTTCTGTAAATGCAGAAGTGCATTGAACAGATACGGTTTTTCAAGAGCTTTTGGGATGAACTTATGCCTAACTCAAAAATAGAGTTGAACCTGACACTTGAAAGTGATGACAATTTAATTTGGCAGGCTTCTGATGAATGTCGTGTGGTACTAACTAAATTCCAGCTAATTGTTCCTCGTATTGTTTTCAATTCTGCGGGAAAGTCTTTGTACATGAGCAAGTATCTTGACAACAGAAAGTGGACTTACATGAGAGAAATGGTTGAGAGAGGCAATTCAACAAGACAACAGACAGCCAATTTCCGTATTTCCACAGGAATAAACAAACCCAGGCATGTCTTTGTATTCATCATCAATGATGCCAATGATTCTGATCAGACAGCCAATAAATTTCTCTATAACACCTTTTCAGTTGCAAATAACCAAACTTTGACTGATTGTTATCTTGAGGTTGGCAATGGTAATGATTATCCAAAGGTTCATTATAAACCATCAACAGAACCAACAAGAGTATTTAGAGATGTTTTGAAATATGTTCAAGCTGTAAATGATTTCAGTGAAAGTACCCTTCTTAACAGGGGCAATTTCGGTACAATATTCCCTTTCATTTATTTTGATTTGACGAAACAGAAACAGGATATCAAAGATGGAATGACAAAACTGACTTTCAAATACACTTTGAGTGGGGCAGCAAATGCTGATTACAGTGTGTATGCACTGGTCCTCTATGAGCAGGATATTGAGATGAGAAAGACTGATGGAAAGTTGATTCTGAGATCTATGTAAATGGAATAATTAAATATATAAATTAAATAAATTAAATAAATTAAATAAAAAATAAATAATTAATCAAATGTTTTATATTAAATACAATTTAGTATAAACATATATTATATGACTACTTATCATCCACATGGTGTGAGACTATCAAAAAGTCAGAAACAAAAGCTAGCAAAAGCTTATGCAACAAATTCACCTGTAACAATAAGGTTGTCGCATAGTGAATTATCGGGAAATGATCAACTAATGTTGACTAAGAGACAAATCAACAAACTGATGAAATCAAGAAGATCAGGAAAAGGTTCAGACATTAAGATATCAAAAAATCAAATCAGAAAAGCTGTTGTAGAAGGAGGTTCTCTTTGGTCCAGTCTTTTTTCACTTGGAACAAGACTATTGCCTTATGCAGGTAAAGCAGTAGCTAAAGCGGCTCCAGCATTGGCTACAGGTGCTCTTTCTTCATTAGCAAGTCTCCGTGTTGATAAACTATTTGGGAAGAAACAAAGTGGAGGATTTCTTATTCCTAATGCCAATTTATCCCAATTATTGAATGTAGGAAATTTATTGAATACGAGACAGATGGCAGATATTATTCAAAAAATGCAGTATGGTGGAGACGTTGTTATCAAACCAACAAAAGCGCAGACTGGAAAGGGTATTGGAACAATACTCGCCAGTATTGGAATTCCTTTGGCTATAGAAGCAATTAGAAAATTAACTGGAAAAGGATTGCATGTTGAAAGCAGCCGTCCAAGACGGTCATTAGATGTTCATGTTCCAGATCAAATTATGATAAATAAAAAAAAAGTGGTGGAAAACATGCTATGATTCCATGGCAATCCCCTCCTGTTTTTGGTACATGGGATAACCCAATAGGCATGGGAATGAAAAAAAAAAAGACAAAGGGAAAAGGACTTCTACTAGGCAAAAACAGTCCATTCAATTCAATCCCCATACTGGGAACCATTTTGTAAACAAACCCTTATCCAACTTTGATTTAATCAATTGGGTTAAACAACTTGGAATAAAACATTTTAGAGGAGTATTTTCAAGAGACAATCTGCCAAACCTGATGAGAAACAATGAATGTGGAATAGTCAATCTCGACAGTCAGATTGGACCTGGTACTCACTGGGTATGTTATCGAATTGGTGATAGATACTGTGAATACTTTGACTCATTTGGTTTAATGATGCCAACAGAAGTACAGAAATACATGGCTACAAGTGGAAAACAACTTGAATACTCTGGAGATGAGATACAAGAAAGGGATTCAGTATTGTGTGGATATTGGTGTTTGTACTATCTTCTTGAGAGACAAAAAGGCAGATCTATTCTGGATACAATACACAATTCCAAATTCAGTCCAACAGATACGAGTGTCAATCACAGATTCATCACAGACTACTTTGAAAATATCTAACTTATATGTATAATGGTGAAATCATATTGTGTTAAACAGAAGAAAGTCACTGAATGTGTACCAGGAAGTGAAAGATATCAGAAGACTAAAAATGGTCGAACTGTGATGAAATGTACTTGTGCTGAATGTGGAATCACAAAGACTAAATTTGTCAGAAATCGAGGAAACTAATTAGCCCGTATGAAGGGGCGGGCATACTAGATTCAGCTGTAGATATGGCACTAACAGGATTCTTAGAACATGGAGTCCCTTATTTAGCAAAGAAAGGTGTAGAAATGGGAAGATATTATGCTTCTGAAGCAATGAGAAATCCAAAGCTGCAAAAGCAATTGATTGATAAAGGACTTTCCCTCACAAAGCCTATAATTACAAAGGTTGGGACTGAAGCTTTAAATCAACTGTCAACAAAAGTGAGACCAAACATTCGTTATAAAACAGATATCAAGGGATTGGATAAGGGATTGGATTATGGCAAAGGTATTGACATTGACAAGATGATCGGTAAACTACCAAAACCAAAAGCAGGTTGGACTCCAAGTAAATATAAATATATGGGCCCTTACAATCCATTGCATGAGCAGTTGGAATATGATCCAAATACTGGTGAGGTCTTGAAATGGAATGTACAACCTTACAATAAGGTGGATGAAATAGCAGCTTACCACGATATTTGTTATGATATGGGAAAGAATAAAGGTGATTGTGATAGAACAATGATCAATTCTCTTGATGCCATTCCTTATGGTGAGATGCCAAAATGGGGTCAAACAGCCAGATTCTTAATTGACAAAAAACAGAAACTTGGTCTCGGCATTTCAAAAAACGGAAAAAGCCGTCCAGTGAAGAAAACTGGCAAGAAAAACTAGCTGATGAATTACATGCACCCATAAAACGAAATTTCACTCGGCGGCGTGTGATTGTAAATAAAATTGATGAAATATGGGCAAGTGATCTAGTTGAAATGCAACAGTTCAGTAAATGGAATAAAGGTTACCGATATCTTCTTATGGTTATTGATGTCTTCAGCAAATATGGTTGGATTGTCCCATTGAAGGATAAGAAAGGTGAATCTGTCACTGAAGCATTCAAATCAATATTCAAGGAAGGCAGAAAACCACAGTATTTATGGGTCGACAAGGGAAAAGAGTTCTACAACAAACACTTGAAGGACTTGCTAGAGAAACATAGTGTACAGATGTACTCAACTGAGAATGAAGAGAAGTCATCAGTAGTTGAAAGATGGAATAGGACAATGAAGTCCAAAATGTGGAAGCAGTTCACTGTTCAAGGTAATACACAGTATTTAGACATGTTACCAAAATTAGTGAAACAGTACAACAACACAAAACATTCAAGCACACAGATGACACCTACAGAGGCTAGTAAAAAGAGGAATAAAGGAATAGTGTACTTCAATTTGTATGGTGATATGGAGCCATTAAAACAGAAACCAAAATTTAAGGTCGGCGACAAGGTCCGAATATCTAAGTATAAACGGAATGTGTTCGACAAGGGCTATACACCAAATTGGACTGAAGAAGTGTTTACAGTTGATAAGATCCAGTGCACTAATCCAATAACATACAAACTAAAAGATCTCAGAGGTGAAGATATTGAAGGGAGTTTTTATGAACCTGAATTATTAAAAGCCAGACAGGATGTATTCCGTATTGATAAAGTCATTCGCAGAGATTACAAGAAGAAACAAGCATTGGTGAAGTGGAAGGGTTACAGTGACGACTTCAACAGCTGGATATCGTTCAAGGATTTAAAAGACATATAATAAAGAGAAAAATTATCTAACATATATATGTAGACCCTACAGTAAAAAGCTGTTATTTGCTCATGGTAGCCAAGAATATTATTATTCCTGACTATTTAAAACACAGGTCGAAAATGAATTAAAAAATAAATTATTATAATATAATATATAAATGCAAAAATATTCCTACGATAATAAAGAATTAGATGTATCAATAGATTGTTATCTTGATGAAAACAATGAGATTTGGTTCAGAGGTAGAGACATTGCTAAAATTCTTGACTATAAAAATCCACAAAAACCAATCAAGGATCATGTTTTATCTGATGATAGAATCTTAAGAGACCACAAAATCAGCATAAATTCACGATGTAACAAAACGTTACCTCGTGCTGAGACCAGAAATTCACGATGTAACAAAACGTTACCTCGTGCTGAGGCCACTGATTCACGATGTAACAAAACGTTACCTCATGCTGAGGCCATCGAAAAAACTTTCAAATGTTTTTTTATAAATGAATCTGGATTTTATTCACTAATATTATCTTCTAAAAAACAAGAAGCTGTAAAATTCAAACATTGGGTTACATCAAAAGTATTGCCATCAATCAGGAAACAGGGATATTACAAACAGTTCAATGACAGAAGCAATAATATGCTGATGATTGAAAGTGAAGATGATCTGCATTATAAGATTGTTTCATTCATCAGAAAGAAATATGAAGACGCATTAATGGTGGCGGGATTAGGTGAAAATCAAATAAGCCCAAACATGAGAATCAGAAGTTATAAGAAAGGATATATGGCTGGACAATGTGATTTAATGCTGATGAATCCCACTAGAAAATACAATGCTCTTTGTCTTGAATTTAAAAGCCCAACAGGTGTGTATAAAGTGTCAGACAAACAGTCTGATATGAAGCTAATGTATGAGAAAAACAAATGCAAATACCTCATGATCAATAGTTTCGAAGACTTGATTCATGAAATAACTAAACACTTAGAAGAAAGCAAATTATACTTATCAAGAAGAGAAAAATAACACATTTAAAAATAAAATATAGTATATATATTATATGGAAAATAAAAATGTTAAAAGAGGTCGTGGAAGGCCGAAAGTATTCACCGCAGAAGAACGGAAGAATCATAAAACATTTTACATGCTAAATAAAGAATGGTACTGTAACATATGTAAGACAGGACGTAACTACACAATGGCAGGGAAATCTTGTCATATTAAAACAAAAAAACATCAAAAAAATATTCTTCAATAATTACAATTCAAAAGGATCCAGTAATTGGATCAATTGAATTCTCAACCATATTTAAACGCAGACGGAAATGTTTTAAAGAAATAATAACTATAGATATATTATAAATGGAAAACATTATCGAAACTAGTAGTAATATGGACAAGAAAAGTCTTAAAAAATTGAGCAAATCTAAGCTAATCGAATTGCTGTTGAAGCAGCAGAAAAAGCCTAAAGTTATTATAGTTGATGACACAAAACCTGTGCCTAAACCAAGAACAAGACCAATTCCTGCACCTAGGACTGTCAGGCCGATTCCCGCCCCAAGGACGAAAAGACCAACTGTGAAAGAATTGGTTGATTATTTTGAGAGGAAAAGATTACCAGCTCCACCAGCAGAGTGGTTGGAAGAAATAGAACAAATGCCTGTGCTGGCACCCAGAACCAAAAAGGTAGTTCAAAAACCGGTTCCATTAGCAAGGACTAAGATAGAGCAAACAGAGAAAGCTCTGAAGGGCTTCACAAAGTCTTTAGAAATTGATATAAAAAATAACAAAGACCCGCTTGCGCAACTGCAAAACACAAGAAAGGCTGTTGCATATAATATTATAAAATTGTTGAATGAAATTAAAGGTCTCAAATTCGTTGAAACGCTAAAGGTAACATTCGCAAAAATGACTGACGGAGCAATAGAATACAAAACCGCATATTTCAACAGTGTAGCTCAAACAATTGTGAATAATCTGGAAGTAACTGAATCACTACAGTTGTCAAAAGACCAAATAATGAATAAGATTGCAGTTTGGGTATCTGAAGGTCCAGGTTGGACTGTTGATTCAGTTGATAGTCATTATCTTAATGTTGTGAAATATCAACCGATGAGAGGCTCCTCATACATTAAACTACCAAATGAACTCAGAAACAGTGCGAAGGGTTTAATTAACTTGAAAAATGAGGATAATGAATGCTTCCGATGGTGCCACATCAGACACCTGAACCCACAAGAGAAATACCCACAGAGGGTTAAAAAATCAGACAAGCAATACATTGAAAAATTGGATTATACAGGGATTGAATTTCCAGTGACTACCAAACATTACAATAAGATTGAAAAACAAAATGAGATCAACATCAATGTATTCGGTTATGAGGAGAAACAACCTTATCCAATATATGTATCAAAAGAGAAATATGCAGACTGCTTGAATCTGCTTCTAATAACTGAAAATGAAAACAAGCATTATGTGCTAATCAAAGATTTCAATAAGTTTATGTACAATCAAACAAAGCACAAAGAAAGAAAACACTTTTGTATGCACTGTCTTCAATGCTTCAGCTCTGAAAGGGTTCTGAATGATCACAAGGACAACTGCATGCAAGTAAATGGCACACAGGCAATAAAAATGCCAAACAAAGATAACAAAGTACTGAAATTCAACAACTTTCATAAACAACAGCAGGTACCATTTGTGATCTATGCTGATTTTGAGGCCATCACTGAAAAAATACACGGTTGCCAACCCAACAGTGATAAATCATATACAGGGGCTTATCAGAAGCATACTGACTGTGGCTACGGCTATAAAGTAGTTTGTTGTTATGATGATAAATACAGCAAACCAGCAGTAATATACAGGGGTGAAAAGGCTGTGTACAAATTTAAGGAAGCTATGCTGGAGGAAGTTACATATTGCAAGAAGGTTATGAAAAAGGAATTCAATAAACCATTG
This sequence comes from Pachyseris speciosa, assembly GCA_016490735.1. Taxonomy (NCBI): domain Eukaryota; kingdom Metazoa; phylum Cnidaria; class Anthozoa; order Scleractinia; family Pachyseridae; genus Pachyseris; species Pachyseris speciosa. The sequence goes on from JAEMWC010000656.1 coordinate 127,968, forward strand.
AAAATGACTGAGGATGATGAAAAAGAATTCCAAAAAGCTGAAATGTGTCACATCTGTGATAAGAAATATACTGAAAAGGATATTAGAGTCCGAGATCATTGTCACATTACTGGTAAATACAGAGGTTCTGCTCACCAAGATTGTAATATGAAACTCAGAGTGAACCCAGAAGAAATAAAAATACCTGTTATATTCCACAATCTGAGAGGTTATGATATAGTCATTTTATTATGCAGGAGATTGGAGCCATTGTTAAGAAGCACACTTACAAAAACAAGAAAGGTGAAGACTGTCAAATGAATATCAATGCTATCCCAAATAACATGGAGAAGTATATGGCTTTCATGCTTGGCAATCACTTGACCTTCATTGATAGTTTCCAGTTCATGAGCTCCAGTTTGGAAAAACTTGTAGGCAATCTACCAAAAGAAGCCTTAAAATACACCTCACAAGAGTTCAAGGGAAAGGATCTTAATCTGGTGGCGCAAAAAGGTGTTTATCCTTATGACTATATGGATAGTTTCGATAAATTTAACCAAAAGCTTCCAACAAAGGAAGAATTTTACAGCATATTGAGTGATGAGCATATATCAGATGAAGACTATGCGCATGCTCAAAATGTGTGGAATACATTCTCTTTGAAAAACATGGGTGATTATCATGATCTGTACCTTAAAACAGATGTACTCCTACTGGCTGATGTATTTGAAAACTTCAGAAAAACATGCCTTGAGTACTATAAACTGGACCCGTGTCACTATTTCACATCTCCAGGGCTATCTTGGGACGCCATGCTTAAAATGACTGACATTAAACTAGAGCTTATGGTTGATATTGATATGTTTCAATTCATTGAAAAGGGTATGCGTGGAGGAATCAGCTATATAGCCAACCGATATGGAAGAGCAAATAATAAATACATGAAAGAGCATGATGAGAAGGCGCCCTCGAAGTACATCATGTATCTTGATGCAAACAATCTGTATGGTTGGGCAATGAGCCAATACCTTCCAACTGGCGGATTGAGATGGATGACACAAAAACAGATCAATAATTTAGACATGGCTAAGTATAAAGAAGACAGCAACAAAGGTTTGATACTTGAAGTTGATTTAGAATACCCCCGAGAGTTACATGATCTTCACAATGACTATCCACTTGGACCAGAAAAGGTCAAAGTGACTGGGGACATGCTATCAGATTATTGTAAGAAAATAGCTAGCAAATTCAATATATCAACTGGTCTGGTACATAAACTGATACCAACATTAAGCAACAAAGAAAAATACGTGCTCCATTATAGGAACCTCCAATTATATACTGATCTTGGTTTGAAAATAACTAAAGTCCATCGAGTGTTAGAGTTCAATCTATCCCCATGGCTCAGACAGTACATCGACTTCAACACTCAGAAAAGAACTAGCGCAAAAAATGCCTTTGAGAAAGACTTCTTCAAGCTGATGAATAACAGTGTATTTGGCAAAACGATGGAAAACCTCAGAAAGCGAGTAGACGTCAGATTGGTGACTGATGAGAAGAAGCTATTGAAATTAGCTAGTAAACCCACTTATGTTAGCAGTAAAATCTTCGATGAAAATTTAGTAGCTGTTCATAAGATAAAAGAAACACTCACCCTGAACAGGCCGGCATACGTGGGGATGTGTATTCTAGACCTTAGCAAGACACTGATGTACGATTTCCATTACAACTACATTAAACAAAAGTACGGTAACAAGGCGAAGCTGCTCTTCACAGACACAGACTCATTGACCTATGAAATTGAAACCCAATACGTCTATAGAAATTTCTGGAACGATAAAGATAAATTTGATAACAGCGACTACCCTGAAAGCTCGCCGTATTTCAATAAGACTAATAAAAAAGTTATTGGCAAATTCAAAGATGAGGCAGCAGGAGTACCCGTTTGCGAATTCATCGGTCTACGATCGAAAATGTATAGCTATATGAAAGACAACCGAAAAGGAGGAAAAACAGCAAAAGGAATAAAAAAAGAATATTATTAAGAATAACATCAAACATGAAAATTATAAAGACACTCTATTCAATAATAAACAGTTGCATCATAGAATGAAAACAATCAGAAGTCAGAACCATCAACTTGGAAGTTATGAGATAAATAAAGTATAACTCAGCTGCTTTGACGACAAGCGGTATATTCATGATAATGGCGTGACAAGCTTTGCATATGGACATTATAAAATCTAGCTGTTGACGTCACACCATAGCTGTGGTGTTTTTATCGCCTCAAACCCACTGATTTGTCTAGTTCAGGATAGTATTGTGAGTTTTGTTGTATATTGAATTTAAAATACTGCCCTCTTTCTGACCCTTTACCCGAAGAATTAGCATATGAGACAGGAACATTTGTTGGGGGGTTTCCCTTTCGAATGAGTCACCAAACTACGTCACTATGTTTAGGGGATTCAAGATTTTTCGCTTTTTACACATGCGTATTATTTTTTTATCTTTGAAAATTTCATTTATGTACCACAAGCATAAAAATGAAAATACAAACGCAAATATAAGGGTTTTTTACACAGATAAAGTGTGGCTTGTATACAGAGTATCTAACGATTGGAAAAAGCGGGGGCCTTTCGTTAGCGAAATGTATACAAGCCACCCCACCCCACGCCGCCCCGCCGTTATTCCATGGGTTAGAAAAATAAAAATAATAAAAAAATCACCCTGAGATGGTGTCGGATTGTTGGGTAGAGCTATAGTTAAGCTTCGGCTTGTCAGAAGTGCCGGTTCAATCTCAAGCCGGAGGGTGAAAAAAAAAAACAAATAAACAAATCCTTGGCCCTAAGAGGGTCTGATAGGGCCAGAGCGGAGTGGAGGTGGGAAAAACATAAATGATAGTGCTCTGGTGGTGTGGAGGTGGGAATACAAAAAAAAAAAAAAAACCTCTCATGAGGGACGGGTGGTGATTCAAATTCCAAATTAAGTCCCTCATGAGAGGTTCTGGTGGCCACCAGTTTTGCTATTTTTTTTCTGCATCTTTAATTGCTTCAACAAATATTGTAACCATCGGATGGTTCATAGCTATAGGTGGTGACTCATTCCCTGTTTTCCGACAATGTCACGCTTGGGGATTTTTCCGAGAATGTCACGCATTTGTAGATTGCAAAATACGAGATCATTTTGCTAAAACACCCCCTAAATTAATTTTTGATCTGGTACCCCCAAACACTATACTACTCAGAAGTATCATTTACACTGTACAGTGTAAGTGCCAGCTGTAGTCTAATTGGTTTAATGTGGTACTGAGTAAACAATGTAGCTTCAATTAAGCTACAACAGTAGAATGATGCTGCTACAATCAGGTATCCTGTTTTCACTTTTAAATAGTAGCATTATTCTAGTGATATCATTGTTAAATATAGAGCCTATTAAGATATACTACAGTAATCATTAAATGACTAACATTATAGACTATTCTATACAATCTACTTAAACCTCTCAATATTTAGCTTTTGCATGCTGTTGAGTCTCCACAACAGAGAAATACTGACAGTAATTAAATTTTTGTCGAATTGCAAAGAAAAATTCAGGACCTTTTTAAAGAGTGTTTCTAATATTAATCTCTAAGAACAAACTAGAAATTGTCCAACTTGCAGATCACAATATATTCCCTTTTGGTCACTAAGCAAAGAAAACCCTACATGTACGATGTATAAAAGTGCAGCAGAAACTTAGCCGTTTGGCAGTGGAAGGCAAATACTGCAGAAATCTAATGAGAAGGTCAGTTTAACTCAATGAAAGCAACTTAAATGTTTTAGCAGTACCTGACAGAATCTCTCCAATGACTTGTAACACTGCAATTACCTTACTGTTTCAGCTTTTTGACAGTTGTTTAATTTGTAAATCAGCAAAACCATCAGTTAGTTTTATCTCCATTACAGCAATTTCATAAATTTGTGGAATTGAGGATAATTAACGCAGCAAAAATGACTGTTAAATGTCACATTTCACATCTAAAAGAATTTATACATGTATACTGATCCTCACTATAAGTTAAAGCCAACTGTGAGGCTCAATTAAAGATTTTAATCAAAAATGACCCTTATTGGGCTGCACTGAAGACTTACATACAGTACAGTACCGCTCAGAGATAAGTGGCCAACTCAAATGCAAAACATGTGCACGTTTTTTTGCGTTAACGCGGTTCAAAAAGCGCGTTAGAAAACGCATTTCTTCTGCGCGTTTTATCTATTGTCATTCACTGCAGTGAAATTTTCTTTGTGTGACATTGTTTTGAAAGACAATGACTCGTTGTCTCGCAAATGCTGCCGACAAGTCATGCAGATTGAAATTTGCATGATGTTCTAAACATCGGAACAAAGCGCATCATATTACAAAATCTTCCACAAGTTGTAGGAGCTTGAGTTGTCTACAGTGTAAATATTGCCACATGTACTTCCTCTCGGTAATGTACATGTACACACCAGCTGGGACACAATCCTTGTAAAGTCATTCAAAACAATTAATATTAATCGTAATGTATGTACATGTATAAATTATTTTTGTTTCACTTTTCACTTGTCTCAACTCCATCTTTCTACCAAAATTAATACATTCCAACCAAATGGGTTTTGTCAGAATAGATATATCGGTCAGAATATTAAAGACTCTTAAGTTATCTAATTGAAAAACCAGAGCTTAAAAAAATCTCAGAAATCTTCCTTTTTGTGGACTCTGAAAAAGCTTTTGACTCTATAGAGAGAAGCTATAGTGAAAACTTTTCAACTTTGGACCTTTGATAAGAAATTGGTTTTCCGTTCTCTATAATGGTGGCAAAACAGAAGTTATGAAAACCGGCTTTATGACAAATAATTATTTTGAAGTTTTGGGAGGCATACATCAGGAGTACCCTGCCTAAGCCCAGCTTCCAGGTGTTTATCCTAGCGGTGGAGGGACTGGCTTTAAAAATCAGACAAGAACCAAACTGCAGAGGTACAGTCATGTATTCATCTCCCTAACTCTCAAGACGGAGGCTTAAACGATGACTCTATGCTCATACTTGAGGCCCTGTTGGTGATGGGGGGAGGGAGGGGGTCTGTCTGAATTTCAAACCTTTACGTGTCGCAATTTCGGATGGACTGCATGTTGCTGTCAATTTTATAAACTTGGTAAAATCTCCACAGCTTGCTTGGATTGGTAGACTACTAAGTAATTTGGGTGATGTCTGGAGGGCCATACCAAATTATTACTTTGAGATAGATGGAGGCCTACATTTTCTTCTTAAATGTAACCATAATGTTTCAGCAAGTTCAGATAAAAACGTGAGCAAAACTTCGCCAGATAATATTTTTACCTTGTTCAGGCAGCCTAGTGTGATAAAAAAAAAAACGTATCAGCCAACAAAACGGGAAAAGATCTTGGATTGAATTTAAGCACACTGGTCGATGAAGATGATAGCCTGCATAACAGGCACTTAATTAGCCCAGCGCCAAGCGGGAGAGATGGAGAGCCAGACAATTAAAGGGGAAGAGAAAAATAAGCGCCTGTCACCAGTCTATTGTTCATGACCTTCCAGCCCTCGAAACAACCACAAAATGTGACTGACAGTTACAGTAGTTTTGAATTGACCAATGAAAAAGTGTTCAATCATTTGTGGGAAACTTATCAGTAGATTTCTTGTACATTTAGTTGTTTGAGAAGAATTTAGAGTATATTTACATGTAAATTGCGATTTTTGCGAGCATTTCCGGCAGACAGAATAAGCCTATTTCTATGAGCGGCAGAAAGCAATTACAAGAGTGTATTGTTTATGATAATGAATTTGATGGAAACAGAAGTGCTTGTACATGAGGTGTTTTAATTTGAGGGTAAAAATCTCAATGGAGTGTGGAAAGTTTGATAGTTCAAAGAATTTGCTAAACAACAGCACTAATTGCTGAGTTTACTCTGCTTTTCTTTTACTCCGCTTTACAAGGTGCCATAAAGAATGCTGTGGATAGGATATCAGCCAAGGCGGTTGATCATAAACCGCTGAGGAGTACAACAAAATAGCGCTTGGTGTTGCCTCCTGTCTTTCAACGAGAGTGAAGTCGTTGGCCTATTTAACTTATAGAAACAGTGATCCTTCAGCATGGTGGTTGTAAGGTGCATGACATTTCTTTCAACTCCTGGACTTGCTCTATAGTTATTGCCAATGAGCAAATGGCATGATCTGTCTTGCACTTCACTAGCTCGAAGATTTTTGAGTAAAACTGGTAAATTAAACTTTTAACCAAACCCAGTAGGCAACCAAGCCAACACATCTCTCCTTTCTGCCAATTAATGCCCCAATACATCTTTTCTTCTCCTTCTTGAGATTTTCGACGGGAAGAAATCAAGCGCATGCTTGATAGCTTCATCGAAAACTCACAGTACACTATGCACCATGTTTGTTATTTGTGGTGTACATCTTTCCTCACATCAGTATCACATGGTATGAATTGAAATCAGTGTTTTCCGATCACCAGACGATCGGTTGGAAGAGCAAATTGAACAATAGACTGGCGACAGGCGCTTATTGTCCTCTTCCCGTCGTCTCGCGTTCCGCGCTCGCGTCTCGCGCTTCCATCTCTCCTGCTCAGCGTCCGGCTTAATAAGGATCTGTTATGCAGGCTATGAAGATGATTGATTGGCCTATGTTTACTGCAGTGTGACATTAGAGTTTTAGTTTTAACACCAATAAATTAATGCCAGAGGTCAGTACAACTGGTGCTGGGGACCTTGCATTTCTGAGAATTCGGGAAAGAACACACTTTGAAAGAACCCAAAAAATTACATGTTTTTTACTTTCCAAGGTACTGTAAATAGTTTTGGTTCAAAGTCTTACATGTATATATTCATTTGCATTTTTTGTTGTTATCAATGTTATCCTTAGACAAGTAGAAAAACAGTACAGAAGTAAACTCAAAATGACAGGTTGCTGTTGAAAGAGTTTGCCCAGGTTTTGCCGTACAGTTTTAAGGCAATGTAAGTTATAAAAGACAGTGGTTCATGTTTGGATGTGCCGCATAAATTATTGAGTAACAAATGGCACTTGGAAAGCTTGGAGAGCACTCAAAGAGGTAGAGTTGCTCTCGCCAAAGTCTTGTGCTTCCCTCATGCTCTCCAAACATTCTATGTGTACAATAACTTGATATACTGTATGCAAACTAAAGCATGAAGCAATAATTATTCTTAAATATAGTCTTACATGCTTCAAACATCAGCCTGATGATGAATGAATTTTTCTTACAGAATTGCTCCTTGATATTGGAACGTTGCTTGCTGTACAAATACTATCACTGAATACAAGAAATTTTTATGCACAAAGTAAAGAGTTATAGCTATTGTATGATACAGGCATGACCAGTATAATGTACATCTTTATGATAAAAACATGAAGACATTAGCCCAAAGTATCCTGTGAAACTTTCATAAAAATCAAACTGCTGAACAAGTAAAATACCTAAACCTATGTATATAGAGTCCAGTGGACTGAATGGAACGTCTTGAGTAATGGCTGACCTAGTTTGTAGTGGACATGAATTTTATATACATGTATGTTTGCTCTAAACATGACTGCAGATATGCAGTAGTCCAAGAAAATCAATTTTTTGAAGGGCCATTGCCTCAAGATTGAAAGTTGCTTTTTATAATAATTACATGTTGTAGTCACAGCTGATCACTAAGAAGAAACTAAAAAAAAGATATTACCAAAGGGCAACTGGAATTTAATTTTTTAAGTACAATGGTAAGACTCTGAATGGTGAATTAAACAGAATGGTCCTCTTTGTAATTTATTTTGTCTATTAGCTGGCTTTCTGTCCACTCAAACACAGGTGTAATCTTAAAATAATTTATCTGTGAGTGTTGCTACCTGGGTACCAGATTCTAATAAAACTCCCTCAGAGATACATGTAAACGAAAGTTCCACTTTGGTAATAATGTGTTGTTTCCTCCAAAATGTTCCACAGTTTTTCATCTCAGTAGGTAATATGGGCAAAATCAGCTTTTTGCTAATTGTTAAAAACTGCACAATGTAACTTGTCTGTAACTTGGTCATGATCGGAGTACTACATGTAGGATATACATGTAGCTTGAATTAAGACTTGTACAAAATTACAGTTTCCAACACTTTTGCATTGTATTCTATAATTGAACAGGAAGAAATTAAAAGCTTGCAGCTTTATCAAATATTTCATTGGTTTAAAATTTATTAAAAAATTGACAGTATATTATTTTTTACTAAATCACTAATCTCATCACAATGTAAAACTCTGCTTGATTGCGATCTGTACTTTGTTTATCTTATACACTGAGCATACGTGAAGCTTCTTTTTGTAAACTGTATGACTGCTTGCTCTCCATTTACAAGGATACATTTTCAAAGGTGAACAGAAATTAAGGCATGCAGTAAGGGTGGGTCCTATTATAAGGACTCACCATACTCAAGAAATACTCAAGAATACAAGAATTCAAGGCATATCAAAGTCAATTTCAGTTAAATCCCATCCCAAACGTTTGAGTTGGTAGAATACAAATATTCTTAATGGTGTACTTGTACAACTCGATCTATACAGTCAATCATACAGTCACGTAATAGCAGTGCCACTGATGAGTCAGCCATACGCATAACTATTATGCTTATTTGTGTCGCTGGTTTTGCACCCCCGGCAAGAAGTAATCATTGACCAGGTAATGATCTACTGTAAAACCACAACTCAGACACTTTCACTGAGGTACCAGAATAATTATTATTTTCAGATGGGTGAATTCACATACTACATATCTTATAAGTGCTTCAACTGTTGATTTAAGAAATGGTTTTCACTAGAATAATTACTATTTTCAGTTTAAACGTGAATTCACGTACTTAACATACTGTATCTATAAGTGCTTCAGCAGAATTGATTTCACGAATGGTTTTCAGAAATGAGGGAAGCATGGTTAATTTTCATCAGTGCTTCTGCTTGTTTGAATGTTTTCCAAACCACAAAAAAATTAATACATGTAAGGTATTTGGCTTGACTGTACTCTTGGAATTGAAAGGTACATGTATGAAGACAACTGATGACATTCCAAAGCATAATTTAATATGAGCTTAATTCAAAGTGGAAACACAACTTTAACCTTCTAAAGAAAAAACATAAGACTGAGTACTAAAAGTTTGTGTACAGCTGTGCAAAGAGTATTCTGATTGACACCTAGGGTACTAGTTAAACCTACTTTAAATCTTACCACATTCGTCACTAACCTGTAAATTTATGCAAAGGCTAAAATTAATGCAGCTTACCTCGTTTATTTTTTTGTTCATCTTGCCAGTGAGTGAAGCCAGTCCACAACGGGAAGCAAAGCTTTATAATCAACTACATCTGAGCATAGGGGCATTTTGTCTGCGCATGCTCCAATGGAATGAGGAACGATCGGTCATGGAAGCCATGTTCCTTATCGAACGCGCAATTAATAGTTTTCCGAAAGCGATCTTTTGCAGCTGGACGGGTGTTATGATAAGACATGAACGAAAGTACGAAGTATTTATGTATTGCTAGTGCTCGGCGTACTCAAGGTGCTTGAAGCGACTTGTTTTGAGAGGATCTTAACAGCCAAAAAGTGATCTGGACGGCCAAACAACCGCGGTGCGTGGTTTTGAAAATTAATTTCACCGACTCTCCAGATGTTGACATGAGAAGCCAAACAATCAAGGTTAGTCTCTTGGTGATGAGGTTTAATGTGAACTGAATTACTACCATGTAGGTTAAGGCGATTATAAGCTACATCGTTTATTTTATGGTGGACATTTTGATTTGGAGGTTAATTTTGATGAACTCTGAGGCTAAATTACTAAAAATTTTCACGATCCCCAAGTTTTAAAACGTACCTGGTAAAAATGTCTTCGCCTTCTCTTCACAGCTGTAAAGGCGTCCAGACTTTAAAAAATGTTCTGTCATCGTGATTGAAAGCGGTCCACCGGCACTGCCTTCGCAGTTTCATCCGTCTAGTTTTCGAAGATTTTCGAAGACTTGGATCACAGAGGTCTTTTGTCGACGTTGCTTTCAAGTCTATTTAACAAGGTAATTCTTAATAGACATTTGCCATTATTGTTGTTTCTTAGATTTGATTTGCATTCTGACAAAGTTTTTTCTGCTTTTGTTTCGATATGGGGTTATTTTGTTTTTTTTGTCGTCGTAGTATACCTCAAGTAAAGACTTGAACATAACTTTTTATTCTTACGGTCCTCCAAGTTTCGTAATACCGTCAGTATATCGTTTATTCATTTCAGTTTCGTTTTATGCAGTGTGTTTATCGGGAAAAAATGCGCGCTTTTCATTTTTTCGGTGTAAAATGCTGACATTCTCCGTCGAAAACGTGCGTTTTGTGCCCTTGTAGATTTCAACTTCGTTTTGTACACGTCACCTCGGTGGCTACCTTAAAACAAGTGGAACTTTTGAGGTCAACGTTTTTTATTTTTCTCTATGAGTGTTACATTTGTAACCAAAGAAATTCAAAAGCACGTAGTCGAGGGACATTCTAAGTTCTTAACTTTCTCCACAAATAATTTATTTTTCAAAGATACATGTAATGCTTTGAGAACAGCGGGAAAAATGGAATGAGCTTTCAAAGCAAGGACTGTATTTGTTTCGTTGGCATACAACCTTATCTTATTTTATGAGCTGAATTTTTACAATTTTAAAAATGTAAAACACCATTTTTCCCCAGAGTGAAGGCTGTTAGCCCTTAATGTTTGTAAAGAATGATTATTATAATCTGTTTACAGTGAGTAACTAAAAGTTGGACATTGTTGTCACATTTCAAATTCGAACTACCAAGATACCGAGTGGTAGTTCAAAAACTTGATGTTCTTCTCTAATGTAAGAAGGCATCTTTCCCATGGATATTGGTATTAAAATGTAACAAACTTTATATTTTTGTCAATGGGCACGTTTGCCTTTGTTTCAGTTTAAGAATAGGGTCTTGAAATATTTAATTAAGACACTTGCAATAATTATCTGAAGGTTAATTAATTTTGTCCTAATCTTGTGCCTTATATAAAAAGGTGTAATGGTAACAGTCCATGGGAATCCGCTAAAATACTGGCAATTCCACTTTCTTGTGAAGGGAAGTGTTATGGAGTTGTACAAGTTTTCTTGGAATATTATCATTAAACTCTGGGACTGCAAAACTAAATGAGAGGTCTGTACACTAGCTGATTTTCAACAGAAAAAATTTTAGGAAATGTTATATTTTGGATTAGCGAACGGCAAAAAGTGGCCTTTTCAGATGGCTGATGTATGCTTGATATGAGCTTCTGTTAATTATTATTTATTTATTTATGGTAAAGTAATACTCTTTATGGTGTACAGACCTGTACATCTTACAAATCTAGAGGAATGCTCAGAAGTGAACTGATATACCAGCCCTATATATATCACAACTGTTGTACCTAAACATTTTAATTAAGTTTATTGGTGCCTGCATATCTAAGCCCCTTGTAAATTATCTGTTACTGATTAGGTGAGTTTATGCTGGTACAATGCAAAACTGTAAAATCAAAATTAACTGTTCTCTTGAAATAATAGCGGAGCTCCGGCGGCCAGAAGGTCCGCCAAGCGGAGCACCATACCTATAGAAACCCGTCAACTGCTTTTCTCATGGTAAAAATGGCTAGCGGTATTGCTCGTGGGCGCGTACGCACGACGACGACGACGGAGTCGCCCAATAATTAATAATATCCTAATAATAATCATAATAATCCAACATGGCGGCCATACTCCACCTGGCCAACCTGACAAGCTAGTTTACAGCGTACGTCTTTGATACTGGACATTCCTTACAGCCAATTGACACCTGTCGAAACAAGGTATCCGCTGACCAGTGTCACGTGACCATATCGCGGGCTCAAGTTAAGAACTCATCGAGGTCAGCTGTCTTTTTGAAGTTGACCGCTGACCAGGTACTTTCTTTCGATTGGATCGCAGGCTCAAGCCAGGTGTGGGACAGCCAAATCAAATCGAGGCTTTTAAATTTCGCGCGTTTTCTGCGGCACGTAATTTTACATTCAGTTGGTTTCTTCATTTTGAGCAAAACAACTTAATCTTCTTCGATGGAAGTTTGTCTTTAAATTCGCGTAAAAAGCAGAAATATCAAAAACTTGTCAAAAGATACTCCGGAAGGTGAATTTTCAAGTGATGAAAAGAAGGGTGAAAGATTTTTCCCAGGAAAAGCTTCAAACTTGGATCGATTGTGCGGTTGAAAACAGTATAATTCAACGCTTCACGGGCTTTCACTTTACCGCGGCATCTTGCATCTCACCAAGAAAGGTCACTTAACAGTTCATGGTATTAATGGGAGGAACGAGTAGCTTAAACTCTGTGGAAGGAACTCTTTCTTTGGACAAACCATTTGCTATTTTTGCGGATGCTTATTTTTGCTTTATACTGAAACTTACGTATTTTCAAGTGGTAGAAACCTCTACAACACAGCGATGGAGAGTGAGGTAAATTAAATAAATAGAAGCTTAACATTTGGTTTAATCGTTGTTACTTTTGTTCAGAAATGAAACTTGTATTTTTCTCTCGAATGGATATAAATAACAATTATCTCTACTCGTTTTGGACGCAAAGAAGTAGTTGAATTGTTTGTTTGTTTTGTTACATTGTTTTCTTTGCAAGCGAACGAGTGTTTTTACTTGGCTTGGCTTACTGTTTTTCAAACTTAGTGCCTCAACAGCGTTAAGAAACTTTTGCCCTTATCTTATTAACACGTAATCGCAATGAGTCCTTGTAAAATTAAGGATTAAGGGCGGAAACTCAAGCTCGAGTGAAAAAAAAAGTCGATCAAATGCATGTGCATGTGCACGTCTCAAAATCTGAAATAAAGTTTCAAAATGCTGTCAAAAATGTCAAAAACGAGAGCGCTTCACTCGTCATTTGAAAAAATTTTTAGCGAGATCTTCGTTGAAAGCGGCCTATAAACACGTCGTCTTAATTTGTTTGAACCGGTAAGAATCAGCGTTTGGATGTTAAAAACAGCGAAATGGGTTGACTGGCTGGCTGGCTTTGATAAATTTTATAGTGGACGGGTCTGCGAGATAAATGCTCGTGTGGTTTGGCAAGCGCTTTCTTCGTTAACTGGATGATGTTTTGCCACTGAGAATCATTAATTGAAGAAGGTTCTTCGGAAGACATGGGAAGTAACAGTAAAACTATCAGCGCACTTTAGTGCTTTGTGTAAGCCAAGGAAAGATTTTGTGGGAAATGGCTCCATTATTCAGCTCTGTCGCGTTCCGAGTGATTGCTGCCTCAGTGATTCCTGTTCACTGCTCTTAACGATCAGGTGCGGACGTCTTTTATGTCTTTTCTACAGCCGTTTATGTCTAAATTTAAAGATATTTTTGTTACTTGTCTAATTTCTCCACCTTCTCCAAGAATCTTCGAAGAAATATTATTCGTATTGTGCTTTGTTTTCTTGTAATATGTTTGTTGTTCTGTTGTTTCTGAGCCGCGGTCAGTTTCTGTTGACTGCTGTAAACGATCAGTTTGTACCCTTTATTTTCTTTTCTAAGGGCATTTTTGTCAAAAGAAATACCGATATTTGTAACTTAATCAGTACAAGCTATTTTCATTACTAGCTAGTCTTGTTTAATTTCTCCACCTTCTCCTTCTTCGAGCAAACACTCGCATCGTACTTTGTTCAGTTGTAGAGTTTTCTTTATCCGCTTTTGAATTCCTTACGCTTTCATCTGAAAGTAGTTAGGACTCAAGAATGTCTACCTTTTTTTTTCTGCAAACGTTTGCTATTGAAAACCCTTCGTTTTCCCCGCTGCTGCTCAATTGTTTTGAACACAAATTAAACTGGCCTAAATAAAGCCATGCGAAGTTGCTCGGTGAGATTGTGCAGCTCCGATTCTAGGCCTGGCCTGGCTAAATATATATATAGCCTTCAGCTTTTCTTTTTTCAATCACCACATAACAGACTGGAATGGTGTTCCATCGAACATCATGCATGCATCTATTACATTATTTGTGTCAATTTTATATCAGATGTAGCTTGCGAGTGACAAGTATGTAATTTAATTAGGTTAGCTTTGGATTGTATTTAAATTTTACTTCTTAACTTTTAATGTCAATCTCAAATCTGGGGTGACTTGTAAGAGACAAGTATTCGATTTAATTTGATTAGGTAAGCTTTGGACCACGTTTAAATTTCACCTCTTAAATTTTAGAATGTATAGTATTAGATAATATTCTTTGTATGGGAATTTAGTTTCTCCCAATTATTCTCCAGTAATGCACTTTTTGTTTTGTATCAACTTACTTGTATTCGCATGACAAAGTATTATTAAACTTAAAACTTAAAATTAAACTTAAAGTAAGCTCTTTCTCATCAATGTACACATCCTTTGGACTTCCTTCTCCTGCATATAGTCTTTCAGTTAATTTTATTAGTTATTGTAGCTGGTCACACTAATCTTGTGGGATGTTTGAATGACATTTGGCATTAATGTTAAATGGGATTTCTGATGTTTGATGAAGTATGTTGTGCAATTTCAATGTACATGGAGAAATGTGAGACTAGTCCTTATCTTTCTTGCGAAATAGAAAATCAAGTTAATTGGCTAACACGGATTTCCAGCACTTTTGTTTTGATGAATCATTACCTTAAATCCTCATACTACATTGTTAGTGGTATCAACCAAACGCCCAATACATTATTATCAAGTTGCATTGTCTTGCACTTGGCTGGCCAGAAGAGCAGCTGGATTTCTTTTTGAAAACACTGTAGGTGCATTGATTGATGAGCTTAATGTTAGCATGCAAGCAGTTTTTTTTTGTGATAGTAAGGTCAAGAAGTAATTGATCAAAGAAATATCTTGGTCTTAATTCATATCATCTAAATATTTTTTGTTTTGAGGCATACATATATCCAGAGGATACACAATTTCTGATTTACAACTATCTCATGGGAGGCTCTGGATAATTGAAATTGCATTCATTATGAAGTGATGATCTGAATCACTATATATCTGAATTGTGATACTGATTCAAAGGAGCAATCACCATGCAGGCTTCTCCACCAATTTCTAGTGGCTCTAAACCATAACTAAGTAGCCTACAGTTGAACGGGGAAACAGACCTGTCCTTAGGTATTGCTCTAAGATGTTAAGAAATGTTTTGTTTAAAAATTTATAGATGCAGACTAGAGTTGCAGGTTTTTTTTTACACAAGGTATTAAAACCTAAGTCAATATTTTTATTTTGCTTTTATAACATCTCCAAACTCAATTTGCAAAGGAATTTTTATTACCTTACTCAATAGAACACTTGTTATTAGGAGGGGTGGGGGGTCCAAATCCGTAAAAGGGGGTTCATATCTGCTAGCAGTTCTGGACTAGGGGGTCCAAATCTAATCCACACAAGCAGATCTGGACTGGAGGGTGCAAATCCGCGGGGGTCTAAATCCACTGTGCCACTGGCTCAGATCAGCTCTCCATACTGTTTTTTACAGCATTGGGTCTGTAGCTTGAGTGAGGTCAGATGGGTGATATGACAAGCAGACTATATATAAATGCCAGTAGAAAAAGAATGCTTTTGGAGCTCCGCTTTTAGCCTTGGCTAAATATATATATTACTACAATATAACAAGCTTGAAAATTTGTTTTAGCCTCGTCATTCGATATGTAGTATACTCATTTTCAAAACTTGACCAAGCTAAAGAGTATGACATGAGCATACACAGGAGGAAAAGATGTTGATGCTTAATTTAGATATAAGCCAGACCATAAAAGATTGATAGTATTGCTTTTCTATTTCTACATTAAGTGTTCTAAAATAAAATACACCATAATTTCTCTGGAAGGTCAATGAATAAATTCAAAACACTTGGTACTCTTATATTAAGTCCATTTTTATGCACATATCATCAGTGTTCACTGATGATGACATGGAGTGCAACTATGTATTAACTTTTGACCATCAGAATCTGTGTTAATAAAAATACAATTTCATATAAACTGATACTCCACTAGACTGGTTATGGAGACTGTTTTGTAAACAGTTTGCTTAAAAGGAAGGAACTAACAATTATGTTCTCGTAACATTTTTAAGGATATACAGAGAAGACCAAATGCTGTGATAACACATAAAAAGGATGACAAGGCAGACAAGTTAAAGAGCAAGCTTTGTTGATCAATTCTGTGGTCTTGGAAACTGTAATATTGAGTGTGAATATGTACATGTCACCTGCAGTTTGAGAACTGTCCCCTAGAGTAATGTTGACACTGAGACTGCAGCTGAAGAATTCCGTTTGGGCACTACCAGATTATTTTCCTGCAGCAGCAAAATTAACAGGCCTGATAACCATTAACTTTCTCATACAAATACCAAGACCTGCTCCAAGCACTGTGCCATATGCTACCTTAAGGTCATGGTTCGCATTATAGAGTCTGTGGCATTGTAATTTACTTACCAAACAACAACAATAACAAAATTTCCTGTAAAATGGTCGGGCACAATAAAGTTCAAAAAACTTCATGTAGTCTTTGCAATCTGTCTGGATTTATTTTTATTTTTTTTGCTTCTTTCTTTATTTTTGTACACAAGGGAGGAACTGATACAAGTATTGAGTTACTTTACATCCATTATTGCTGGTTATTGTCGAGCCAGTACAAAAGGTTTGGGGAGGGGAAACCGGATAGGAGAGTGTTTATCACATTTAACTTAATCTTTATCTCCCTTCCTTCAAACAATTCCAATCCCCTTAAGGCAGGGCAATTAATTTGAAAAGTCTTTGCAACTAGTTGAAGCAGAAGACAGCTACATTCTGTGGTTTGTACTGTACTTCTAAATGACTAATGTGTTGAGAACATGACTTTAGGAACTCATTTGTAGTCTTCTGAGACAACAACAACTTTATTACCCTTCTCCTAACAGAACAAGTTACAATAAAGGAAATGAAATTATAACTGACCATCCATCCTCCCAATTTCCGTATCTGTTTTGTCCATGCCCAAGAAACTCGTGTCCTAGGCGGTGTACATAGATTTGTGCAAACAGAAGGAAAACGCGCTGCAAGTTTTTTTTGCCGTAACACAACTCAAGCATCTACATCTACATATGGTAACTTGCAAAATCTCAAGGACGTGAAGCAAGTATTGAAACAAAGATAAAAATAATTGATATTTTCTCTAAAACTCAAGTAAGCTTCTTGTTTACCTCTTGTTTTGTTTTTTGTTTTGTTTTGTTTTCTCGACAAAAAAGGCGATATTCTCAGATCAACGCAATCTCACATGTTCAAATACGCTTACGACTTAAATTATATAATCTGATAATCTTCATTTCTTAATGCTCAACCCTAGTAGTTTGGCATTCAAAGAACGTACTCACGCTGTACTCTTAAAGAGCTCTTAAGAGACCCTTTCAGATGTTCCAAAATTTTATTTCTCAAACAAGCGTCTTATCCAATCTGAATTTGACTGGTGACAAACTTACCAAACTCATCTTTTTTGTCATCATCAAAATTCAATGTTGCATCAAAATTTCATATTGTATTCGTCGATGTAGGTTTCGGTTGACACGGATTTGGCTGGAGCTTTCTTCCCGAAAACGTCTTAACGTCTTTTACAATTTTTCACATAAAAATACAGCTTGAAGAAGGGAAACTTTGAGAGCCGCAAGCTACAAGACGGCTTTTTGTCAGCCGCCATTTTCTTTTTCAATGCCTTCATTGGCAGATTCACTCCAGCGGTTATCCTCATGAGAACGGGATTACGGAACATGCGCAGACAAAATGCCCCTCTGCTCTACAGCTGTAATCCCCAAGTTACCACAATCACTCGATCAACAAAGTGTCACATAACAGGAGACTAAAACCTCATGGACAACACCGCTGACTAAGTCGTTTCCAGGTCTCAGCTAACCCGCGATCATGCTCACGAGGAGAAAAGAGCTGGGCGACGACAGAGAGGACCACATGCTCCTCGTTTTCATTAATCGGAATAGCTTTAATGTCTCTCTACTGTCTTTAAATTTAAGTATTTGTTCCCGAGGGATTTTGGCCCAAATGCCAAACTGTACGGGTCTTCAAATGATCCCAGGACCACAAATGACCCCCAAACTGGACGGCAAATGATCCCGAGAAAAAAAATAAGGAATGGCACGGATTGATATAAAAATTTACACACATAAGAAAAGTTGAAATATTCCATAGTTGTCCTGCATAGCCCAATAATTGATTGTGTAAAGATGTACTTGTTGTGATCGTGGACTGGGAGTTTCGCTTGATGTCATCTATTTATTGTGTTGAATATTCTAGAACGTTCGAGGACATGCTTAATTGGATTTCCATTGCTATCCGGTATATGAAGGCCTCTCCCAATTGTGCTCGGAAACTCAGACTTTTGAGCAACTTTTGGCTTTTCGAGTAGCTTTTGACGGTTTTAGCAATAAAAATCTCAAGCAAGTTTTGCCTTTCTGAGCAACTTTTGAGCAAATAAAGCACACATCAAGCACGAAATAGTGAATAATTTGATAGAAAACTCCATTTTTGGGAATTAATTGAATGTTTATCAACTTTTTGAACAAATAACCTGTCACGTGATAACGTATCACGGGACTATTGCGATCCTTGTCAGAAGCGAATGATTCGATGCTGTCCTAGTCTAATATTATAACGGATAACCAGCCTCTGGAGAAACAATTTTTAGTCTTCTAACCAATCCATTTGGCTCACAGCAAGAGTCTGTCCTTCAAGATTACCTTGTATATCAACCAACGTCACCTTCCGCTCTGACAAGACGTAGCTGATGTGCACGAGGTACTGCTCTTTGGCGTAGACCTCATCACAACATCAGAATCAGTCCCAGTTCTTACCGCGTAGAGTGATGATGCTGAGTCGTTCGCATTTTTGTTATTGTTGTTGTTGTTGCTGTTGTTGTTGTAGCAGTGATAACGCTGGTCCCTTCGAGTTTTTTTTTTTATCTTAAACTTGGTTTGTATATTGTGACCACTAAGTTAGATATTTTTGTTTTTACATCTGAACTACTTAATCTGACTTTGACAAAGCAACCTAAAATCAGAAATAAAATGAAAATTTAAAACAAATATTGCAAAAAAAAATTAAGTTTTGTTGTAGGAAATAACGCCGAGTTTTTGAATTTTATAGAAATGATTTGGAAATACATGAGACAAGAAATACAAGTGAAAGAAACCGACGTTTCAGTGCATATCGCGCCATTCAACTTAGCCTTTTCACAAATCGCTTTTTATCATTAATCATGTAACCTTGATAATGGCGCGAGATGCACCGAAACGTCGGTTTCTATCACTTATATTTCTTGTCGTTTGAATTTAATGCTAAAAAAAAGACACGATAACGATAGGCCACCATACATAACATTGTGGTAATGCAGAATTTGCAAGAACACACGAATTTTAATAAACTATTGCGCACTTTAATTATTTCTTGGAAACTTAAACTCAGTTTTACTCAGTCTGAAAGTCAAGTGAATTTGTCCTCAGTGGGGCCTTTGGCAGTGTAAATGAGCCTGCTGTAGATGGCGACACATTTCAAGTAGCGTCCATACTATTTCAGTATGGGGAAAATGTAAAATTGACAATGGGTTCAACGGTCCACCAAGATCCAGGTTGAAGATCAAACACTACTTCTGAAAGATCATAGAAAACTGTATGAGAATCTTAATTAATTAGCTTTGCCGATGGTAGCTACGCGTGGTCAAGGATGGCGGCATCTTGAACAAGGACTATTTAAAGTGGTTTGGTTGATACAAAACAAATATATCAGAAGTATCAGAAATTTTTCTTGTTACCACTTTGATATAATTATATTTATATCAACCACACCACTTTACAAGTCAAGTGTCACGTATCTTGATTGAAATTCCTTGAACTTTCCATTTAAAATTTAATTTAAAAAGGCCTATTTAAAGACGTTTTAAATCAGTTATTTGCTCACCGTATTTTCTCGATTAAAAGGCGGACCCCGATAACAGGCCGGCCTCTTATAAACTCCGGGTCAAAACTGCTAATTTCTAAATAAACGTTAGGGGCGTTTGAACGAGGTCCCGGCGTTTGCGCCAGGTCCCCATTTGCGGTATGAGATTAAAAGTGAAACTAATATCTTTATTCCCTGCAAGGAGGGGCCTCTTTTCCCGAGGGGCCTCTTTTCCCTGTATTCAGCGTGCGGGAGAAAAGACACCTCTGCCTTGGGTCGCAATGGTCTTTGATTAAACCGCCGTCCGCGGTCGTGGACCGAGGTTTTAAAACGCATGCTCCCTTCATTGTTTGCTGACCGATTGTGTACTAAAAGCATCACGTCATGGATCGGTCGCTAAGAAACCGCGGCGCATGCTCAACACAGACCGTTTCTACCAATGGCAGAGGTTTCTCTCGCACGCTGAATACAAGGAAAACAGGCCTCTGTTAGCAAGGGACAGTCGTTAGCGATAAAAATTGTGAAAACATCTAAACGCGTAAACCTATTTTGTTTTTCCAGGGAGCCATATTTGACGTTTTGAAAGCGTACGCGTCACGATGGCTGGATAGCGTCAACTGTATTGAGAGATACAACTAGTATATATCGAGCAGGAAAGTAGAAGCCAAGAATAAAAATGGTAGAAGATGTAAACGATCGTCGCAGTTATTAACGCTACTAAAGCAGGAGCGAAGAGAAGCCCGCAGCTGCTAACAGAGCAGTTGTAGTCACTGACCATCCATGACAAACGCTTTGACAACAAACAAGCCGCAGAATATCCCATTGCGTTGTTTCGAAATAAGAAAGCTTTCCACTTTAATAGAAAGTCTGTTGTGTCATCTACTAAATGATGTCAATAATATGTGATACGTATGCGAATAGCGCCGCTGGGACCAGGTGACGTCATCCAACCTGGGAGGCTTTATTTTTAGATTTTTCTCTTTTTCAGTTTTGGCTTGTATGTCGAAATAACAGTAGCTATCGAACTTGAAAGGGAAATAGAAAACGAAGACAAAGAAAATAAATAATAAATAGGTGTACTGAACTTCCCTTTTCAACTTAATTTATTCGCAGTTCATATCAACCGTTAGACCACACCTCAATTGTCATTTAATACTTCTTATATCTATGAGGCGATTTTCACCAAATTCACAGAAAACACGTCTCGAAGATAAATGAAGAGTTTCTGAAATGGACAGGCTTCCGGAAAAAATTATCTTGAAAAAATAAAACAAACAAACAAACAAACAAACAAAAAAGAGGGAGGGGCGCATAGCAACCACGCCTTATACGTCCGAGGGTTAAATATTCCCATGACCAAATTCCACTTCATGTTGACTTGCACCTGTCTTCGCGATTCAGTCAAAATCTTTAATAGCCTTTCGATTTAAAGAGTGTTGTGAGACTAGCGACGAGGGTGGAGAAGCGGGATAACAAGAGGGAAAAGGTACCTACCCCAGAGGCCCTCAAAAGGGAAAATTCGTATCAGTTAAGGGGGACCGAGGGAATAATTCGACTCTTTGCGAAAATAATATGTTATTCAACGGACGTTCTAGTCGGATAATCGCACACTTTTTAATTTTTTGAAACATCTGGGGCCCGTTTCTCGAAGCTCCCGGAATTACCAAGCCAGTTAAGCTGTTTTGTTTTCCATTCCAGATGGGAGTTTCAAAGGTTTTGAAAATTATGCAGTGAAGTTATCAGCTAAAGAAACAAAATGGACTTCATTTGAAGTCAGAACACACCGTGCAACCAACCATCCAACGCCCATAGTTTACAATTAAAATTGCGATCGTGAAAACGGCCAAATGAAAAAACAAACCGGTTCACCAAGATACTACAAAAGACTAACGAAAGATGTTCAGAAGAGGAAGAACTAGTACTTGCTTTTGATAATTTATGTCTGGGATAAACCAAACAGATAGCACAGGTAAATCTGACCCTACAAAGACTTAGGCCCGATTCAGACACCGATCTTAACATGAACCGAACTTAGTTCGAATTTGGATCGACACAAATAAACGAAATCACTCTTGTTTATTCAGACGTAGAACTTACTTTTCCGTTCCACGGGCGTTCCTTATACAGTTCCAGTTCCAGTTCTGAGGAAAACTTCTTAAGTATATCCAACATTATAATTCATGCATGACATTTGGCACATGAAAAATTCGGCGTCCGAATCAAAGCCGTTGCAAAGTCGGAATTTCCGCCTCATCCAGGTGAAAACAACGGCTGAGCCGATCCAAATTAAAATAGCCGTTCTCAATTGATTTAGACACCGAATTTTTTATGTACTTAATTAAATGCATTAGGTTCGGCTCATGAAAATTCCGGAGTCTGAATCAGGCCTTGGTCATGCGTAAATTGTAATACAAGTGCCACGCTTTTTTTTTATTCATATTCCTTATTATCACGAGTTCTCTTTTATTTAAACGTCTAGTAAACGAAAAAGACTTTTTTTCTAACGAACGGAGATTTTTGGGTTTGGTTAACAGCGGTTTCACAGACAGTGGCGTGTGATGTCAGCAAAAGCGCTATCTTGGTAATTTCTAAGGAAACTATGACGTGATTTTCGCTTTGTATAATTGCCTGAGCCATATTCTGGCGGTGGCAAAACTGCATTTGAATCTCTGATACAGTACCTCGTTGTAAAATCCTGACAAGCTTAGAGGGTTTATTTCCCTCACAATGTGAGATTTTAATGAATATCTAGGGCGGTACAAATTATGCTCACTTGTCTCCTAACATTACTTATTTTCACCCACTATCCAGAAAGGAAGTGCTAGCAGACTATAAGGCTTTATGGACACGAGACTTGAAATCTTGAAATAAAAGATAGCAGCTTTTTATACTCATCTCCCCGAATAGAAGTGGCGTTAGTTCAGTTTCTTTTTCCTGTTGTACAATTTTACTATATTCTACTTTCTCCGCATAGCGTTTTTCGGGAAAAGGCGTGACCATAACAGTGCGAATTAAGTTACATGGTAAAAACTGGTTTAAATTTTGAGTCAACTGTGGTCAGACAGTTTCATTCAGAGATGCTGCTCGACCTTCCGATAGAGAGTTTTCACCATACATGACAAAAAGGCTCCAGTTATGAAGCATATGACCCTTCTTGTTTATGCGTGTTTTATTCTCTCTCCAAATTCATGTATACAAAACCTTTTGCTGCCACCATCATCAATGAATCGTTCCGAGAGAAAGCGTTGAGGGTAGATGAGAAGAAGTGGCACTTGCATCATCACCAGCATCTTGATCAGGTGAAGGCATTTCAAAGTTAAATCAAAATATATTTCGCGATTCACACATACTAATACCCAGGAGCCAATGACGGCTATGAATAGGTCGTGTTTTACGTACCGATGCCATATAACGTGACATTTCTGGTGTGGCAACTCATAATGGTGGTCACAGAAAGTTTTTAATCATTTCTGATTGTTTAGCGCATGCACTAGACTGTCACGAAAAAGGGAAACATTACTGACAAACAGGATATTATGCCTATAATACTGAAACCCAGAAGTGTTCGAACAAATTGTAGTATAATTATTAAGTTGTATATTCCACCAAATGGCAAGCACGCAGATACTGCGAAATTCGTAGAAACCAATAAACATGGCGAGAACCATGCAGGATTGTTGAGAGTATTTTTCAAACGAGCATTTTTAAGATTGGATCAAAGCTGACTGAACTACTTTGGACTTTACACAATTTGGTGCTAAGAATTGTTTCACAGCTACCAACAAATTAAGACGAGAGCCGCAATTAATCCGCTCATTTGCAGCTTTTCGGAGCGACACTATATTAACCAACAACATTACATGTAGCTTTACGAGACTCGAATAAATTTTATGACCAACACGTAAATTTCCAAAAGAGAAAGCTAAAGTGGGTTTGTCAAAAATGTCAGTCTATCAGTTGTCCCCAAATTTGCACAGTTTCCTGCGCGTCTTCATCATGTCGTTCTTACCGCGATAATGGTGATCGTCACTGAACAAAAGAAGCACTTACAGCCAATACAGCCTTTTATTGTGATCAAAGACACCTCTGGGCAGCTCTATCAACTGGTTTTCACTCAGGTACCTACAAACGAATAGTCACAACACTGTATCAATTAACCGTTTTCACTTTTTATATTGAATGCTTTGGTGACATTGATTAAAGTAATCACATGCGAATTCCAAAGTCCTCATTTGTTAAATGACTTTCTCAGTTAAACAACAGTGTAAGTAATCATGATGCTGGTTCCAGTTAGTTTGCCAAACAACGCATATAAAACATAATACTCGGCATGGTATATGCCCTTTAAGATATCATCCCTAGTTTATATATTTGGTCGGAAAGTCAAAATAGCACGTTTTGTGTAATTGTAATCAAGACCTACGTTTCGCATAAAGAATGTTAAATAACACTTTTTTACTTTTCAAGATGGACAAGAAGAATAACCTTTGAATTTTGTTCGCGCTAAGTATGCCTTGACAAGTAGCTGCAATTTACTTTAAGTCAGTTGCCAAACGGAAAATGAATGCGCAATGCTTTCCAATGTAGTATTTCACTCAGGTCTGTTTCCTCAGAAAATCGCTTTCGCCAGTTTGTCTTTCGTTCTTATGTCATCGAGATAGCGCCAGAAATTTGTGCCCAACTTTCCTATAAAAAATCGTTGTCGGCAAAAGCAGACCTTGGAGAAACTGACCCAGCGCACCATATATAAACCTTCAGTGAAGAGACAACCCGTACATTTCTGGCAACCGACTGTAGCTCGTGTTAAAACCAAGACCGATGGTTAAAGAAAATGAGAAAGAAATAGTCACTGCAAGTCGACCTAAATTGTTAGCAAGCAAGACCATTTCCTAGGTTATGATCTTCCCATGTCTTAGCCAGATTTCCGTCAATCCGAATTTATCAAGCTGGAAAATGGTTTTTCCGTCTTTTGTTCTATAAGGCATAACATAAAATAACATTTACTATCGTAGCTCTTCCTCGAAAACACCGATTGCCGATAAAAAGCGGCCACATTAATCACTTGCATGAGTTTGATACCCAATGAAAACCCAGTTGAAAATCACGCGTGTTTTGGATCAGACATCTAAACCAAGTGTGGTTTTCATCTGGGTTTTCATTGGGTATCAAGATTCACGCATAAAAACAAAGCAAATTAAACACAAGAGCAGTACTTACTATTAGCTATACAGAGCTAGTTATTTTTATTATTATTATTATTATTTTTTTTTTTTCATTTACAAAAAGTTTTATATCATGATTTGTAAACTTCGCGAACCAGCAGTTAAGAGATACGGCATCCATTTACGATATCAGTTCACAATTTCCAGGATTCACCCTCAGTACAAGTCATAATCTTTGTAAAGACCGCCAGAATATGATCTAAAATCGGTACTTTTGTCTCTCTTTGCAACTGCCATTGTGTAAACATGTTCAAAGCCCATTTGTTGTATTTTTGGAAGCTGGAATGGCGGATGAAAACGACTCGCTCCTTGGTTCATCTCCGCCATTACTGTATGTGTCAGCTACGATGAATGACTGCTGACGCGAAACAAACAACTCACAAAATGTATGCAGGCAAAGAGTTGTGCATGAAAATTCAAAAGAATGTATGTGCTGTTACTCTTTAAAACAATAGGTTCTAATTGTACAGACGATATATTTGCCATATTACATTGTATTTTTATGCCTGTTTGAGAAGCCACATCAAAACCTCGTTCTTCGGTTTTCATGGAGGGTGCCATTTGTCTCTCGGTGTTTGAACCCCTGATGAAACACTCGCACTCGTTTTTGATGTTACTTGGAGCAACTACAGAATACAGAGGGGGGCGTTGAGGTTTTCGGTTTTGGCCATTTTGGGGGTTGGATTTTCGGTTTATGCACCGATAAACTTCAGTTTTTCGGTTCTGGTGTCTGTTACGGTTTGCAGTGTTTGCTTTAATTAGCATTCGGTTTTCGGGTTTCAGCCAAAATACAAGCGGTTTTTCGGATCTGGTGTCCGACGTGGTTCAGTTCGGTTTTTCCTATTTGGTCAGTTACTTTCTTTTCGGACGACACCAGTACTGTTTACAGCAGTAGCGATGACAGCAATTCACAAGGCCAACAGGATGAGTTAGGGGCATCTAGCTACTTCTATATCACATTACGTTCCCACTGACGACCAAAAAAACTGTGCAATCACATGTTAGAACATTTTACAGTCAAAACAGGTCACAGGTGACTGATTGCTGCAAGATTGCAATCGAATGTCTGAATTCACGTATAAGCTTCCTTAATTCTTGATCATGATTTTTAATGGAGCTTTTAATAGGATAGCTTTTTGGCCTTTTTGCGATTGCAAAATCTCTTATTTAAACTGAGAGTAGGAGATATGCCTGATTAGGCCACACGAGCGGCGAAAGTCCGTTTACTGGATACCGGGGATTTAAAAAAAAGTAAGTTATTACAAAAAAAGGTAAAAGCAAAGTAACTGTAGTACTTGCATCCTAGCACGCTTGTTGTGTAGTAAATGAAACCCAATTTAATAAACCGTTTTCATTTTCTGTCCGTTATGCGACACCCTGCTATGTCGGTACTATTAAATTGCTGAAAACTATTTGGGATTCATCTCGAAGCCAAAAGAAGGAAGACCCAATACCACTGCAAAAGCCTTGGAAGATTTGAACTTGTCTTACAATAATTAATTTTATATTCCAGCCACCAGCTGCGAATGTGAAACTGACAGAGGAGCTCTAAGACGGCTGCACACTTACAATTGGCCATGTTCTAAACGAGTAAGGGCCTGGGAACGAGGTTTTAAAATTTATCGATTGAAAAAAATTGTTTCCACTGCATGAAAGAGCATCTCAAAAATGGTCACCTAACCAACTTTAACGCTGTTCAGTTGAATTGGAGCTGAAAAAAATGCTTTTGAAAATTGTGAAAATTAGAGACTTTGTATGGTTTGGAGGGACACACTTTCCGAAATAGAGACATTTGTATGGGATTTTTTTAAGTTTTAAATGCATGTTATCTGGCGGCTTTTCAACCAAACGTACTCAAACTTGCTGAAACTTCTTATGTTGAGATACCCTTTCATGTGAAAATCGATTTAGTTCAATTTCATTGATTTTCAATGAAATTTGGATTCGTTCCCAGGCCCTTACTCGTTTAGAACATGGCCAATAGAGCAAGCATAGCTCAAGGAAAGCTGTCTTTGCTTGATTAATGCACATTCACTACGATACAGACATCAATCTGGGCGAAGTGGTAGACTTTTTTACCCAGAAGCGTTCAAGGAGGCTTGAGCTTGGCTCACTTCTCAAAGATAAAGCCCAAAATCCATTATGACCAAGAAATTTTTTTTAATTATTTTCGTTTTACGTTTCAGTTTCCGTTTCAGTTTATTTATTTGCCATAAAAAATAAATAATAAATTTATACAGACATTCAAGTCATTCAATATATTACAAAAATTAGAGATAAAGAGACGTAAATTGTAAGTAAATTAATTAAGGGTATTTTCCTGAAGAGGAGGCTCACATTGAAACCTAGGGGCTTATGATGTGAGCTGCCTCATTAACGTAAGACTAAATATAACGAATAAATAGGCGGCGAAATCATACTGAAACATAATTAGGATAAATGAATAATGAATTGAAAAATTTAGGACCCTGAAATCTTATGCCAAAAAGTTTTTTATTTTGTTCTTGCAGGAAATAAGTAGAAAGTATTTGAATTTCTGGTATCATAGGAATGAACTTGATTTGTCATTAAAAACATTCCTTTGAATACATTGGGAAGTAGGCCTATTTTATAAGATATATATAAATGTTCCAACGTTAATAAAAAAAAAAAGTAAATTTCGGAGAATTTCAGTATTTGCAAACTTTTGAACATATACGTTTGATCTTGACTGTCTAATTTTCTATGTAACGGCCTTCAAAACGCACAAAATATAGTCTTGGGCCTGTTCACATGGAGGTGGGAGACCCCAGGAAGGTGAGTTACCCCACCTCGGTGGAGTTACCAATCTCTCCATACAATCTCTCTTTATTTCTCGATCGTGTTCACATGTGAAGTGGGGTACCTCGCTCACCGAGGCGGGTTGCCCGTTCACCCAGAGCGGGTAGCTTAGCTGGGGTGAGTTTTCTTCATGTGAATGCTGGAGGTGAGGTGGGGTGATGTTCATGTCTCTGAATTCTTTGTTGATATACGTTCGTAGCGACCACGCGATAGCATTTTAAACCTCACCCCAGCGCCCCGGGTTGCATGTAAAGGCCAGCTTTTTTTTTGACCACGGATAGGTGGGGTATCTCACCTGTCAAAAAAAACTGTCAAACTTTGAGGCGTCTGATCTCTAGTTCTTTGTAAAGTTTGTTTTGCAATTTTGCATTAGTCACATCAAAGTATAGCATACAAGGTGATCTCCCTGGTGTATCAGTCACTGAAGTTCTATATCCGTAACGAAAACTCGGACAGAAAAATTGCAGTATTTTCCTTCTCCGAAGATCGAACGAGTCCGCTAATGTATTCAAAAAATGTGCAAGAAGTTCATACTTCGAGATTTCAATCAATTAGCAATACGCCGAACACACAATGTATTGAATAAATTTAGAATAAATTTGGAGAGTAAAACTCTTCTCACGAATATTCCGTCTATCGTCGGAATCAGTCGCACGGTTCATACGTAATCACGTAATTACATACGTAATGAGTTTAAGTGCCCTGCGCGGCCTTAAGAAATGTAGCAGAAATAAATAACTTTGAACTAAACAAAAGCGTTTAGCACGTATGGAGTCCGTTTGCACGTTTAGATTAGGTTTGCGTTTCTTGATAAAAAGCATTTCAAACACTAAACAATCAAACTTGCTTTAGCTTTTCTTAAGAATCTTGAAAAGGCTTTTACTCAAAAGATCGCTGCCACCGTGCGCTTCAGTGCGATGTTTGCCAACTGCCGAAAATTTGTGCTAGGCAACGCGTTGGAAAAAGGTGTCGGGTTGTGTAACCGACATAATCGGCATCGCACAGATCACACATGAAAAATTATAAACTAGCAGTGATCGTAGATTAGAAAGTGCGTTCGAGTATTGGTAGGTTTGGTATGTTAACCCTAAAACCACCATATGGAGGGCCATGTGGTCCATGATGATCTTTGAACACTGAAAACACATTGTCAGCATCTTGGAAAGCCTCAAAAATATCAACTTTGACTAACACGATATGAAAACATAGTTTCTGAAAATAGTTGTAGCAGCAACGAACAAATTATTGTAGAAATCGGCAGTTGTTTGAGCTTTATCCAGACAGTAATCCCCAGACATTCTTTCAGCTCCTCAGGACTTTTTCCGACCCAACATGGTATGTTCCTTCGCATGGCATATTTGTTTGTTTCAGTGACGAAATCGAAATGGCCGATCCGTGGTGTAAAAAGGTGTACAAAATATTTCTCAGACATTTGTTTATTCTGATATAACAAATTTCAGTCGAGGTCGTTTCTTGAGAGGTAAGGTGGCAGATCATCCACTTCAATCGCTAATCCTCGCCACAAAGAACCTTCCCTGGTAGCAGAGGTCTCTGGCAGAACCCCAGTTTCATCGTGTTCAACAACTCGATCAAACAGGTCTTGTTTTCGAAACATTTCGTCGATTCAATTCCGCTTTTACTTGATGAATTTTCCACTCTTTTTAGTTGTATCGCCGCCATTTTTACTTTCGCCATTTCCAGGCTGTAGCAGCTCATTTAAGACATTTAGACATCACTTTCGTCTTCCTTGCCGACGGCCATTTTGAAAGCTTGTCATTCTTGTTCGCCCCTGCAGATTTCTTGCAGATTGCAGGGGCAGCTCTTGTCAAGACCCAACCATTCAACCATTGTCCAAAAGTCTCGATTCAGTCTGGATTAGAACTGCGTTGTGCGAACGCAACAACGCACAGCTGATTAACAAGAGACGGTTTGGCTTCCTTTGGCCTAAAGTCTTGCTCTTACTTTCTACTGACAAAATAAAACTGGCTGCACACTGTGGCCAACCTTACGATTAAGATCGCGCAAATGTCTCCGAACAGCATTGGCAGAAAATTGATCTTACGATACTAATTCTAACTATGGTGGTATCTCTTTCCGTTACTGACGTTCGCTGAAGGGCCTGAATTGTCTCGAAGAGAAAAATTGGAAATGGCAGATTCAATAAGGCCCCTATGGTAATCGAGATCACTGAAGATAGAGCGTAATTTGTCACATTCTGCATTAAATCCTCTAGTGTAGAAGAAAACGCATGAGCGCGATGTAATAATTGTCTTTATAAACATAAACAGAAAGTCTTTAGTAACGTTTATCAGTATGAGTAAACCAGCAAGCAAGCAGCCAAGAAGACTTGAGCTTGACACACCATTACAGGATCAGCAGCAAACCAAGTGATATATAACTAACTTTTGTCCTTTTTTTAACAGTTCATTTTAATGTGAAGCATGCTAGCGGAAAGGTAATTACTATTTTAATTAACAAAGGTATTTCCGTTTTCTTTTGTGTGCTGTATGATAGCTTACCCTTGAAATAACTGTGACACTGCGCTTTTAAGTCCGTTCCCCGGTTTCAATTGCAAAAAATCCATTTTCCAATGTAAAAAGTTTGAGAAATATTCATGTCTTAGCGTTTGAATTTGGCTGCATGATCTCGGATCAGACTACCTTCAAACGCACGAAATGCAGTCTTACGCTGAAAGATCAAACATTTTCGTCCAACATCATGCGGGTTCCCTAAACAAGATGTCAGATGCCTATTAAAATGGACAAGCAATGTTTGACCAAATACTAGACAAGTGATTTTGACAATAATCGCTGAAATTACGTTATCTGTTTGAATTGGTTGTTTTTTTCCTTCTCGCAATTTAAATCAATCATGAAAAACCATTCCAATGCCAAATTGAGAGAGGGGGCTTAAGGGTAAAACACCTTTTACCAACAATATGTTGGACGAAAATGTTTGATCAGTTAACCGGGGGCTTATAATTTCAAAATTCACGCAGGTGGCGGTCTAACGAACTGGTGTCCAGATGGGAAACTCCGGGTAGCTCAAACAATTGTCATTGTTGATGAATGCATGTTTGCCATTTTTAGTGACTCGATCGTCCTTCACAGCAGAATAAGAGCTAATTTATGCGCAGCGAGCGCGTCTGGAAATCAGGGGCACCCAACGAGCCAAATCAATCAAAAGCTGTAGAAAGGCGTTTTTAAGTGCCTTATGGTGTTTGAAAGTCCGTTTAAAGCGATGTTTTCATAAGCTAGAAGAAGTTCATCTGTTCGAATTCCCTAAAATGTTAGGGAACAAAATCTTCCTTTGAGAAGATGAATGTAAGCTGAAATGAACTTTCCTCGAACTTTCTGCGGAACAATTTCTTTCCGAAAATGCTAGCTGGCGTTTTTACTGCCTAAAACGGGAATTATGACCTTTCCGAAAACCTCAGGGGTTATGATTTCCCAATTTCGAATCTTTTAGGCCACGTTTTAGTTACGAAAATCCGAGTGCACTCTTTAATCGACGCCGAAAGTGCAAGGCGAATTACCCTCCACCGAACAGATATCTACCGAAACTTGTCGTTGGGTGCCCCTGGGAAATGAGTAACATAACTAGGAATAAATATGAGGAAGCTTGGAAAATATCCAAACAATCGCCTTGAGGACTCTTTGCGGCCAGAACGCACCGCGCGTGCTAACAACAGCGGAAAATATCTGTATGAACTACTAAGCACAAGATAGGAATTTGAGCGTGGCTTTGTGACAGCTTCAGCTGTAAGTTTCTTTTTTCTCAGCAGGCACTGCGGAGTGAATTTGGCGCATTGACTTTCCGAAAGCCTTTTTAATGCATCAGTAACAAATGGGTTTGCATAAAATGCACGTTTATCCGCAGCACTGTCGCTAATTTCGAAAAGATTGGGGAAGTCCGAACACAATAGTATTCAAGTGAGAACGCAGAAGTACTCAAGTTCCCTTACATAATGTTCCATCAAAACTCAAGGGAAAAGACAAGAAACATTCTCAGTTGCATCTGAGCCTTTGCAAACATGCTCAGTATGGACGTCTTGCCGTTAAGCAGTGATCTTTGAGTTCTATTATGTACTTAAAGGAGCAAAGAAAAATACGATTCGTTTGCATAATACAAGATCGTCTCTACATATGTTTATTGCTGTGCGTTAACTATTCCTTAAATACTGCCTTAAGGGTGGCCCAAACTCCACTGCTTCATCCCCTACCCTTTTTTCGTACATATTTTGTTGTTTTGTTCGATATCATGGGTTGGGGGCATTAACATTTGATGTTATCATTATGTTCACCGCGGCCAGTGGTGAATTGAGGATTTCATTGCACGTTTACAATATTTTAAGTGTTTATCCATACTGCGGAGCACTGTCAAATGATACTCGAGACTCGAATAGTTTGGAAAGAAAATATATATACTTATAACTAAACTCGCCAAGAAAAGTTTCAGAAACTACTAATTAATAGTTTGAAATAACGGGCGCTGCTTCTCTTTCGACCAAAGCCCATGGATCATCCACACCCCGAATGCTACAAACATTTTTGCGGCAGGCAAGAACTACGCAACGAAAACGAGGTACATAACTCACAGCGTCGGTTCTGTATCAGTTTTCTGTTTACTTTACTCTGGAGTAGAGGTAACTTTGAACTTTGTCTTCATTTAATCATCTAGTTTACCTTAACTGTGTCAGTTGTTTTTCACTTTTCTATTATTGATCTTTAGTATCTTTGAAAATTATACTAAAACATTACTCTTCTTAGGCTCAGTCAATGGCGTAGTGGTGAGAGCACTCGCCTTCCACCAATGTGGCACCGGGTTCGATTCCCGGTGGTGCGCCATAAGTGGGCTGAGTTTGTGTTGGTTCTCGACCCTGCTCCGAGGGTTTTTCTCCGGGTACTCCGGTTTTCCTCCCTCAGCAAAAACCAACATACGGCTTATTCGAGCTGGCTGTAGGCTGTGCTCCAAGGTCATACATGGACCGTATAGCGGCTGCCAGAGGCGCCTTGTATATGCTTTCGGTTCGACCTTGTTGAGCTGCGTCCTTGCTGTACTTTGCGAGGATGATTAGCACAGACAGTTATTATTATTATTATTATTATTATTATTATTGTTATTATTATTGGTAATTATCATTCAATACTTTTCTCCCTTCCTTTTCATTGGCCAAGAGCCTACCACGTGACCTACAAGTGACTACCTAAAACTAATGGTACCGTCCAACTGTGATTTTGCTGCAAATAATATTCTGCTCATGCGTAGTTGTGTCCATGCGTCAAAGCACTTCAAATCCAGTGAAAAATCGTTTCACGCTTACCGAAAGAAAAACAAGCTTTGTGGTCGAATGATAAAACTATTATTGAACTCGGCTTTTGCAAAATATCGTGATTTGCCAGTGTCTCTGACAAATCACGATATTTTGCTCAACCTCGTCCAATAATTGTTTTATATTATTCAACACATTATGACAATGTCCAAATATGGTCATAGCGCGCTCAATACTTGTCGCGCGCACTCAACTGATACCCTGCGATATACGTAATTTTCTGTGTCGCGGAGAAAACTGGCGGATTTTCCAGCTTTTTTGCAATAAACATGTAGAGATTTGTTAATTGTGCTTTGTCGTTAATAAAACAATTATCCTGCTCAATCTTGCGGAATATCGCCTCGTTGTCTAAGTACCGGACGATATTCCGCGCGATTCCTCAGGATAATTGTTAAATAGCTGTTGTTCATGTAGGCCATAGGACAGAAAGTGGAACTCCC
Organism: Pachyseris speciosa; assembly: GCA_016490735.1. Classification (NCBI taxonomy): domain Eukaryota; kingdom Metazoa; phylum Cnidaria; class Anthozoa; order Scleractinia; family Pachyseridae; genus Pachyseris; species Pachyseris speciosa. The sequence continues at coordinate 161,728 of JAEMWC010000656.1, forward strand.
AACCCCTACCCCCTCCATACAAATTGGCGCAGTGTTGTTAGACATGTCATTTTAGGCTTAGCCCGAGGTTATTCCAAAACTGAATGTCTGCAGAATTTTTTTTTTTTTTTACATTTTGGTGAGATTCTGGATTTAAATGACCTGTGGTCTGAGCCCGAGCTTTGATGTGCAGTGCTACTTCCATTGCTAGTTGGTAGTAATTTCCCACCATGTTGACTTTCTCTATCAAGAGTGACCAATCACGCAAAGCCTTTTGAAGTATTTATTACAGTTCAACATATGTTTTGGAACTAATTTTATAATAGGCTGTCCTTTGCCTCACTCTAATGCAGACATCCAGTTTTGGCAAACTTGGTAATACCGAATACTGTACTTATTGACTGAGTGGGAGGGCCGGACGGGAAAATATTTGGCTCGAGGTCATGCCGTAGGAACCGAGCGCAGCGAGGTCCGTGCGCTATGACCGAGAGCCAAATATTGTCCCGTCCGTCCCGACCCAACTCATTCAATAAGTGTTTCATCATATGACCTCTTTAGACTCTTAATGAGCGCCAAGAAGATAAATTTTGTTTTTGTTTTTTGTTTTGTTTTTGTTTGTTTGTTTGTTTGTTTTTTTAACAAAAAATTGACAAATTTGCACAGAAAATTGATCTAATATGTTGTTTGTATTTGTTTTCTGGTTGTAAAACAATTTACATGATTAGACGCGACGAAATCCTCTAAATTCTTATCGCTCGGGCCGTACGTGTTCCTAACAGGACCGTACGGCTTTTTCCGGCCCTGCTCGCGCTAAGGCGTGCGGACCTCATACGGGAATTTTCTCAATAGTTTCACAATGAAAGCGCGCGCTGTGCCGTACTGGTCATATGATAAGACAAATTATTTCCAGAAAGATTCCTTAGAACAACAGAAAAATGGAAGGAAGAGTGACCTGACATAAAACCAAGATTTCCTGCCACATGTTTGTTTGTTTGATTGTTGCTGTTGTTTGTTTTTTTTAGGTATGTGACGAATCTATATGAACAATATGGGCAAACCTAAGAACGAAGGAAAACAAGACATATCTCTTGACCCAAACCTGACTTGCTCTTCACGAATACAGAGAGAAGTAGAAAATACCAAAAAGCGATAACATAATTATGCCGTATGGGAAAAGAGTCCTAGATCAGCCTATGTACGGAAACATCGGCTACAGCTGCTAATTTACCGCATTTCCTCGAATAAGCGCACGGGCAGTTATTTAAAATTTCGGCTAAACAGGAGGGGGTATTCTAAGGAGTGCGCTTAATCTGGGGTGGGGTGGGGGCGCTTATTAAGTTTTTCTTTCAACGAACTGTAACTTTATTTTGAATTATGCACATAAAAGAACTCTAAAGGCACATTGATGTAGACATAACTGGAAGCGACTTAACGGAAAATAAACTTTTTTCCTAAATGTACAGATGTCGGTGTAGTTCAAGCTTAAACGATTATAAATAAAGACAAAACAGGAACAGGTTTCCCTTGTATATCCCTACCATTCAAGAAAGGGACGGGGAAGGGAGAAGGCGCTTATTCCAGAGAAGCGCTACTTAAGGAGCTTTAGCAATGAGGACGGCAACGGCAACGAGAACGCCACAAAACAATGGGTTTAATTAGCAAAAACAATCACTCTTCACGTGCGTTTTACATTTTGGTACATTTCTTTGCCTTCCTCGGTAAAACAACAACGTCAAATGACCAAATGTTGGGTTCTTTTTTTTTTTCAGCGTGAGCGCATGACGGTAATTTTATCTTTCGTTTTCCTTATTTTAACGCCGTTCGTAGTACATGTAATATAGTCCCTGAAGAGTTGTACAGCATTTTCCAAGTTAAACAAATTGGGATAATCGCGAAAGAGTTAGAAAAAGAGAAGTTAGATTTTGAAACAACGCTTTCGCTGCCATCGCCGTGGTCGGTCCTAAAGCTCCCTGATCATTTTGGTCGAGGAGGGAAGGCGTTTATTCGGGGAGGATGCTTATTAGAGCGTGGGCGCTTACTCGAGGAAATACGGTATTTGAAGATTAGGAACAAAACCTAATGACGTGTCAAAAAATTGGTATAATTCATTACCAATAAGTCGTCATGACTAGCATCTAAAATTCATGGTATGACAACTCATAACGTTCAATAAACGAAAATCGTGTGACTCGAGATAAGTTAATAACTAACTGGAAATTTTCATGAGAGACGGCTAAATACTTGTTGCTAAGCAAATTTATCGAATGTCCCGATATGTCCAATGCCGCCTTCATGCATTTCCTCGTGTTTCAGTCTCGTACAGTCCTTATCGCTTTGGAGGCGTAAACAGCAGTTGCACTTACAGTCTTCCCAGCTCTGTATTGTTATCAAAAACACCTTTGGGCAGTTCCCTTAGCTTGTTGGCAGTCAATTTCCTACAAACGAGAAAATAATAAATCAGCTTAAACTTTTTGTGTTTGATGGCACGGTGATAAATTACTGGCAATTTCACAGTCTTTTTTAAATGACTGCCTGTGTGTTAGCCAGACAATTGGTATTAATCGTACTTCTAGTTCCCGTTGCTGAGTTATACGATACGCGGTATATCCATCTTAGTTGGCAGAGGACGATAACTCTGAATCTCACAGGATTGTTGCTTTTATATGTATTGCTATTGCCGTTTTATTTAATTCTACACGACCTGAAATATAGTATCACGAAAGATAGCTATTGGTTCATGATGTACACTAACAGGGCACCGGCTAACAACTGAACAGCATTTAGGTTGAAATTGACAGAAATGTAACCTAGTTCTGCTTTTCTTGTCAGACAGAACTCTGTATCTCATGATTACCTGCCTTTTTGCCTCCTTGAGGTTAGTAAAACCAAATTTTACACGCAATCGACAAGTCAACAAAACACTGAAATAATCGCAATTTAAGGTGGTCTTATATAACAGAAAATGCACCCGTGACCTCGCGATACCGGTAGTGGGAAATGTTGGCGAGAAACGTGGTCAAGTAAACAATGGTTGTTGTCGGCAGAATTTTAAGTAATAACACAATCGGTGACGCTGCCTCAAATCATTTTTTTTAAAGCCTCTCTGGTGACCAAAGCGAGAGAACGAAAAGGAAACGAAAGTTTATACGGAAAACTGGTTTTTTGTCTCTGATATCCCACCACTTAAACAGGGTGCCTTTATTTGGTTCTAAATCCCAGATATAAACAGTAAGGAAAAAAGCCACTTCTTAAATTGACACAGATTTGTACTCCAAAGCGAAACTTAAGACTGGAAACGCACCGACAAAGTAATTTGTTCAGGCCCTAAAATAGTCTCAAACCATTTCACGCCTCTCAGTTATTCTACAAAAAAGCGCCGGAAACTTAAGGGATGTTTCTTTTTGACCAAAAGATCTTAAAAAGTAAAAAACCGAACGTTTTCCGCACTAAGCCATCTTCAGGATCAAGATAGAAGCAACCCAGTAAAGTGCCCAGAAATGATCAAATTTTAAATATGTGTTACTGAACACCGAATTCGGTCAATCATCATGAGCCAGACTGTTTGGGACACTTGTGCAAAACAATCACGCTAAAGAATAGATCTGGTCACCAACCCGACTTTTCCCTAACGCTCCTAAAAATAAAAATGTAATGTTGATCCACTGAAGCATTTGACGATGTACAATTGTTACTCGGGCTGCGCGCGTCTCGCGCGTCGCCCGGGTCTAAGATTACCGACGGTTATTCTTTTTCGTTGTCGAGTATTATCCACAAAGTGCACTTCCGGCGTTTCTGCGCAAGCGCTAACTATTTTTAACAGAGTGATGCCTGTTGTCACGTATCGGAAAATGTCGATTCACCTTGTGTCTTTTGAAGTCTGAACAAACAATATGTTAAGAGAAGTGTCTATGCGAATGATTGCAAGTTTAACGGCGAGAAAGCTTTTAACATGAGTAAACTTAACTCCAGATGGACTGCCGTGTTTCCTCGTGTCTGTGTTTCCTCGTGTCTGTCTCTAATTTTGGCGATGGATTGTGGGGCAGGCGAAAGACACGTGCGCGCGCGAAGTTGCGAGGAGACGCGACGCGAGGGAGCGCCAAAAATTAGAGACTACAGACAAAGGGAGTTTGACCTTTCACGGCCGAGTGATTCGGAAGTATAAATCTCATATCAACAGCAAGAATGATACCTGTTGTCACGTATCGGAAAACGTCGAATCACCTTGTGTCTTTGAAGTCTGAACAACTAATATGTTAAGAGAAGTGTCTATACGAATGTTTGCAAGTTCAACAGCGAGAAGAAAGCTTTTAACATGACCAACATGACTGCCGTGTTCCCCGTATCCGCTCCATTGAGATGTACATTTTGTTGAATAACTCAAGTACGGGATATCACACACCCCTGAGACTTTGACAGGTAGGTAATTTATTATTTTCACACAATATCTCAATTTCTGGACTTTAATTTTTGGATGATAAGCGATTAGTTTTTACAAATGTACTAGCGGCTTGAAACTGTCCAGAAACGTTCCTTTCTTGTGTTTCAAATGACCCTGGATTGACGTATTTGTAAACAGTTTCACTCTGCTAAATAATTTTCTTTTCACATTTCACCGAGATTCCATTCACATTTATGCGAAAAAATCCTACATCGTTCGATAAGCGTTTCCTTTCTCAAACAATTATCCATCGAAGCGAAAACAAGTGTGCTTAGTTTTTATTTTTTGGAATCAATACACTATTTTTATCACCTTGCATTATGATAAACCTCTGTGGCCTAAAGGTCATTGTTCCTGCCTGTGACGCAGCTAAACCGGGTTCGATGTCCTTTAGTGGTATATATCACGGGCTTTATTTTTTCTGTTTCTCTTTTTCTTGTTCTTTTAGAAATATTTTTTACAAGTGTTATAATTATTGTTCTCAATGGTTGAGCTGTATTTTAGAGGAATATATGTTGATAGGGGTCTAAAGAAATAGACTCCAACACAAGCTAAACACAATGCGACCGATGTAAGAAAGACAGACTTCCAGTTAGGAATACAATACTGTTTTTTTGCAAGCCCGAGTTTAGGCTAATTGTAGCCTCTTGTTTCATTTGCTATCAACATTCTCCAGTGGGAGGAGAGGGGAGGGGGGGGGGGGGGGCGCAAATATGAAGAAACTTATTGTGGGCAATTGCATATGACAATATTTAGACAAAGGTGTATTCTGTGTGCGCATTTAGCAAAAAGTCCCGGGACAATTTTCCTGGATTATTTATTATCCGCTAAATCTTGGTATACCGATATCAGAGCTTCAGAGGGGATTCCGCAAGCTGAACAGTTATAAGCCTTTGAAAGATCACGGTTTTTGCTGCTAACTTAGAAGACAATTCTGTCATACGTTTGCTATATCAAAGCCAAAGCATGGACGGATGGATGGATGGATAAATGGATGGAAAACTTTATTTCATCACGGTAGTTTTGTTCAAAAATTTACAATTCTTGTTCTTCACAAGAGCCGTGCATCTAGGTAAGAAATCAAAGGTAAAATACATTATTTACAGCTAAAATACAATAAATGTTTAATTCATACAATATTAAAAACGGATGGATGGATAGATCAGTTACGCCTAAAGTTGCGATTAATTAGTTCAAGCTATTCCAATTCGATCGTTCTTTCGTTCGTTTCTGCTTACGTTCATGCATGCTTGTGGACTCGAGGCTGGTTAAAGGCGCTTTCAAGAACCCTGAAAAGCTTTCCTTCCCATCCTGAAGTGGTTTCACTCACTGACCGTGACTGGACACAAATGTATATAAACGAGGCTTAATATTTAGCCTTAGCAACATTCAAGTATCAATTGCGTTGAAAGAAGTCTCCAAAAATAAGATCACAATTTATTGAACATATGAAATATATTTCAGTTAATCAACAACTCTTGTTCTATTGTGAGCTTGGAGCTTTGCTGAAACACCCAATCACTGACCTCATATTGACCTCACGCGAGAATCCTAAAGTCATCCAATCAGAAGGAACCTTGTCATCTAAATACATGCTTGCAAAATTTGATTGCTGTCTTTTTTCGTTCCCACGCGAGATAAACAAATAGTCCAGCCAGCAATTTTTTTTAGAATTATTCTCTGCTCCCTCCCCTCCCACCCAAAGCTTTTGCTCACTCATTTTATTTTAATTATCGTTATTCTTATTCTTGTTATTTGCTAATAACAATATATTTTGCTAAGTGGAACCCTCAAACATCTGAGATAGTGTTATCAAGAACCCAATAGTACACTTATGCTGGGTCTTGCATTTGGATTCTGTGCAGCAACCTAAGAGATTAAGTGAGATATCTGCGTTGATTCTAATAGGTAAGGTATTCGGTGGATGCAGCAGCAGTGTAGTAATCTAAGAGAAACTGCGTATTTCTTTAAAAGCTTATATAGCGCATGCTTCATGACAGAATGATCGCATGCGCCTTACATGAATTAAAATACTAATAAAATTATCAGTTCCTATGAGCTAAAAATATATTAATTAAAATAGGTTGTAAGTTAACTTAAATTTAAAAATACATGAATTCAAAGTACCAATAAAATTGTCGATTCCTATGAACTAAAAATATGCTAATTTAAAATAATAGATTTTAAGTAAACTTTTAAAATTATTAACTGTGGTGGCTTTCCTAATGAAAGAGGGAAGTGAGTTCCAAACGTGAGGAGCAGCCATGCTAAAAGAACGATCGCCAAGCGTAGAGTAAGACTTACGTTAAGGAAAATTTAAAAGTAATTCATTGCCAGATCGCAAAGAATAATTTGCACCAGTCTTAATGGAAATAAGATCAGTAATGTAGGACGGAGCCAAGCCACTTATGGCATTGTACGTTAAAAGTGCCATTTTGAACCTGATCCTGTAGGTAAATAATGGGAAGCCAACGAAGTTTCATCAATAGTGGGGTGATGTGACAGAATTTACTTTCCCTATAAACTAATCTAGCAGCGGAGTTCTGAACCCTTTGAAGCTTACCTAACTGATAATCGGGTAGACCATACAATAAGCTATTGTAGTAATCTATTCTGCATGTGACAAAAGAGTGCACTAATGTCGCGGCCGTTTCCTGTGTTAAATACTTTCTTATGTGTCTTATATTGTGTAACTGAAAAAATGATGCACTGAAGAGATTGGTCACGTGCTGGGACATGTCGAATGTGTCATTGAACCAAGTACCCCGATTCCTGACAGGTCTGGACTTGGTTATCAAATGATTTCCCACTCGTATGCTAGTTACATTGACTTTAGCTAATTGCTGACGGGTTCCGATCACGATAAATTCAGTTTTATCGTCATTCAACATAAGACTATTCTGTTGAGTCCATTTCTTGATGTCGGCAATGCAGGCCTCCATGGCACTCACAGCAGCATTTTGACACAAAGAGTTGCCAGGGCTGAATGAAAGGTATAACTGAGAATCGTCTGCATAGGAATGAACTTCAGGTAGGTGAACCTCAACGATTTCAATTAAACTGCTACAAGGGATGTTGAATAACAGCGGATCAAGACAGGACCCTCGCGGAACACCACAGTCAAGATGGAATGACTTAGATAGCTTATGATCAACAGCTACCCGCTGCGACCGACCAGATAAATAGGAACGAAACCATGATAGAACTGTACCTCCAATTCCAAGCTTAGACGTCATGCTCTCAAGTAGAATTTCATGATTAACAGTATCAAACGCAGCGCTAAGGTCTAACAGCACCAGGAGAGTAACGTGTTGTTTAATCATGTTAAGAAGGATGTCATTGCGGACCTTTAGTAAGGCTGTCTCAGAACTGTGATGGCGTCTATATGCAGATTGGAGGACTGGGTACAAGCCATGGCAAGACATGTGAGACTGCAGTTGGTCCGCAACGGCAGTCTGGGTCAGCTTGGATATAAAGGCCAAATTGCTGACAGGGCGGGGATTCTTAAACAAAAGTTCGGTCCCGGGTTTTCTAAGTAGGGGGGTGACTATTGCTTCCCTCCATTTATCGGCAAAGAGACCGCTCTTCAAAGACATAATGATAATAGCTGTAATAACAGGTAGCAGCTCATCTAAGCACTGCACAACCAATGAGGTTGGCATGGGGTCCGAGCGGGAGGACTTCTTAGCAGAGGGCGATATTAATTTCCTGACTTCATCCACAGAGAGAGTATTAAACTCCGTTAATGAAACATCAGCACTACGTGAAATAGTAGAGTCGACAGTGGAAAACGATGGAGAGCTGGTGTCAAGCTTCGAGTGCTGTCTTTAACCTTCTGAACGAAGAACTCTACAATATCATTAGCAAGTGCCAAAATGTCAGTCCCCACCGGTGAAGACAGAGTCTTAGGCTCAGATAGTAAGGACTTAGCTGCTCTAAATAATTTCCCTTGGTCAGTGCTATTGTCGCGAATAAAATTGCTATAATACGTAGAACGCGCACTATTCATAAGTTTAGTATCATTCAGGTTCCGAACTGGAGGCTGGTTAAGTTATGTCACTGGTTTTTGATGAAACTAAGAAATACTAGATTTAAGTTCTTCATCTATCACTCTTTATATACATGTACATTACTATAAATGACTTTTTATATAGACTACTATGCATGATTCTTTATATGGGTTACTATTCCAATGAACATTCACTGGTTCATCAGTTCCAGTGTAGTACTGGATATTTATTTTTTGATTTTTGAATTATTAGTTTCGTTTATAGAGTTCCGTTCTATGTAAGTAATGTTTAAGCTGGCCAAATAAACACGGGAATGGGGATGAAGTGCTCCTCTCGTCACACTCCTGCCCCCATAGACTCGATTTCCGGAGGTCCAACTTCCTCCGTCTCTTCCCCTGGAGTTAGGTTAGTGGAGGCCCACTCCTTCCAATCAGAGAGGAGGCCCATTACTCCCTCCTCTCTACCCAGGTATGCTCACAGTGGCCCTGAGAGAAGGCCCACTCCCTCCTCTTCATCCACTGTCTGCATCCCCTTGGGCTGTAGGTTTTGTTTTTCTTCATACTCCAGGGGTTCATGGGGTTAAATCATTAATTGAGCACTTTGTCACCCACTTCCCCATTTTCAGCCACACAAAGTTGTCGTTGTCCTTATTTTAAGAGGAAACAAGGGAAAGATTAATGTCTCGCAAAACATTTTGGCAAATTTCACGGATCTCGCAGCTTGTATCGAAATTCTGCGCGAAGCCGTCTCGGTGTCTTGACTTCGCGATCATAAACGATTGCGTCGGGTTCGCAGAGAAAATAACTGTGGACTCACCGTGACCAACTCGAAAGCTTAAGCTACTTTGGTCACTGCGCACATTTGCTTTTAATCACTTGTGTAATTTAGTTTGCTAACTTATCTCTCTACCCATGTAATGCAATTTAATGCAGAAATGTTTGTAAATAGTGCAAAAAAGAATAAACTAACCTGAAACTGAAACTGTGTCGCAAAGTCACGGATTTACCATCGCCACTCTTTTTTATATGTGCGAATGCAGTAGGATCACTTCAAAGTACATGTAACTGGTACCAAATTAATTGAATTACGACTGAATTTGAATCAGTCTGCAAGGCCGTAGCAAGGGGAGCCCCCCACTCCCCCGTTTTTTGCCCACCCAAACTTACCTGCGTTATGATCAAAAGTTTAAAATAAAATTTGAATCTCCCAGGGCTTTGAAACAAATGTCAATCACTCTTAAAGGAATAATTCCTGATAAACTATAGTATCCATTTCCCCATTTAATGTTTCTCCGTTTCTATTATGGACAAGCGCTGAACTTGGCTAGAAAACTCGCCACCAGTAAACTCTCCACAGAGGGTCATCTCGCCCCCAGTGATTGATTGGAAACAAATTTGCTGATCTAATCATAACCAACCATAATCTAAGAAATATTCAACACTTTCATTTTGAGGTTATTTATTCCGCGTGAAGTACGTGCGGTGGGCAGGTCACGCAAGTAAAAATTTAACTCACCAACCATTCGATAAATAAAGTCGAGAAATCGACATAATTTATTTTTTTTAGAAGCGTTATATGAGTAATAATCGTGTCAAAGTGCGTCCTTTTTTAAAGTGTAACGAGTAGCATTATCTATCACACAAAGGCCTGACATCGACCTTAATTCTGAACTTAGTTCAGAGCTGCTTACAAGAAAGCATACTCATAAATTATGCTGAAGTTCAGCTCATGAAAAGTTCGCCGTCTTAATCAAAGCCGTCTGAATCGGACCTAAAACCACTATAAACCGTAAAAAGTCGTCCCCTTTTATGAGCATCATGAACGCTCGCCCCACTACCGACCCTGATTACTTATTGATGGCGAGTTCTCTGTTGGCGAGTCTTCCTGGTGGCGAGACGACTAGTTACCGCTGACGCAACGCGACAGTTTGCGACAGCGAGAATTCACTGTCCATTCCTCTTTGTTTTCTTTGCGACAGCGACATTTTTCCCTTACGAAACAACCGACAGAGTCGTAATCGAGCGACAAAGCGACACCAGACCACCCCTTGGAAGGCCTCGCGACTAGCCATGGAAAAGAAATTCAATCTGAATAATTGGTGGTATGCATTTATTGAGCATCACAATTATCCTGCAGGTAAGTAACAGCGATGCCTGATAGCAGTTTATGTTTCTCCCGAAGGTCGTAGTTGTTGTGTTTCGGCTAAAAAAATTTACGTTTCGAACAGTGCAATAGTGATGTCTGGTTACACATTCAAAACAAGCACAAACTGGTGCACATCTACATCTACATCTACATCTATTGACTGATAAAGCAGAATCCCTGCATCATAGCCTGCACACAGGCTGTTCATTTGGGCAGCTCAGAGAGGTTGGCGCTCGGTCAAATGCAAAGGGATTGAGGCGAGCGAGGGAAAGAAGAGCCTGCAGCGGTCTCTGCATGATTTGAGTATTTACGTTCAGATTCTGAACGTAAACTACTGATTGGCTAATCCAACAGCCTGCGGTGCGGACTTGTCACGAAGTGAAGCTGAACCGATTTCATTGAACGCATGCTTTTCTGAGAGAAGCAAGAACATGTGAAATGAGGCGTGAACTGTCATGGCCGGCGAACGGACGCTAATTTCGTTGCTCCGTGAACGTTGCTTATTTCGCTTGCTGTGCTGCTTAATATTTCTTCGCTCTGTCGCTATTTTATTTACCATGCCAGAAACACGCAATTCCAAGTCTTCTGCTAGTTCTCCAGGCACCGGAGTTGAGTTTGTAACGAATTCTATGTTAAGTGAGATGCTTCAACTCCAGGAGAGGATGTTTAAGACTCTTCTGGATTCGCTCCTGAACAACTTTAACTCTCGACTTGATACAGTGGTTGAATCCGTGGCTGATATTAAGACACGTCTAAAAATCTGCCAGAAAGACACAAGTGATTTTAAAGCCAGCCTAGAATTCTCACAGAAAGAAATCGATGAATTCAAGCCATGTTTCACTAAACTTGTCGAGATTGAAGCTAAAATCGATGATATTTGCGATTCTATCGACGACCACATTGAAAACTAGAATATTTAGAGAACCATAGCCGAAGGAACAACATCCGAATTGATGGGATACCAGAACAGGAGAATGAATCTTGGGACACTACAGCGGAAAAAGTCAAACAAGTCCTAACAGAGAAGCTCGACCTAGCTGGGACGCTCGACATCGAACGCGCTCATCGTGTCGGTCGGGTTGTTGCTGGTTCCAGAAGACGCCCTCGCACAACTGTTTGTAGGCTTCGCGACTGGAGGCAAAAGGATTCCATCATAAGAAAACATGGAAAACATGGAGAAGCGCGAACAACAGAGGCCAAAAATAGAAGAAGCAAAACGAAATGGGAAAATGGCTTACTTTGTTTTGGACAGACTAATTGTGAAAGATAGACCTGCTCAATCCAGATAAGCTTAGATGTTTTTTTTTTGTTAGTTAAAAATGTCTGTAACGCAATACTCACTTTCAGATGTACTGCCTTTTAATCACTTAGACGATTCTAGCTTTTCTCTGGCGCTCTATGAACTTCAAAATGGCCCGGTTCACTTTGATCCCGATAGATTTTCTAGTCTACATTACAATCCAATTTTTTCTAACTCAAACGTTTCTTTAACACAGTCGGACAGTCTTGACCCTGATATTAATTTTAACACAGGAGAGACGCCCTGCGACTATTTCATTGAAAATCAATTTAACGAAATGCTCATACACGAAAATTATTCTAGCGCGGATTTCTCTCTTCTACATCTTAATATTCGTAGCCTCTCGCACAATTTAAACAGCTTGACTGATCTTCTATCATGCTTGGACATTAAGTTTTCTGTCATCGGAATTTCTGAGACCTGGCTAAACGAATCTTCCCATTGGACCGATATCCAGGGTTTTAAGTTTCTTCACAAACATAGGCAAAATAGAATTGGAGGAGGGTAGGCCTGTATGTCTCCAACGATCAAGAGTTCAAGCTTCGAGAAGATTTGTCCATCAGTAATGTTGACATTGTACAATCACTATTTATTGAAGTGACAAGACCTCGGGTAAAGAATATAATCGTTGGTATTGTGTACAGGACTCCCAATCAAAGAATTGACGATTTCGTGTCTACAAACAATGAATTATTAGATAAAATTTCTAGAGAGGACAAAATATGCTTCCTTTTGGGGGATTTCAATGTTAATTTAATGAATTACCAGCATCATCACCTTACAGTCCAATTTTTAGATGGAATGTACTCTAATATGTTTTTTCCTTTGATTACACGTCCCTCGCGAATTACATCTCATACCGCTACGTTAATTGACAATATTTTTGTGAATAATTTTTTTGAGCGTTCGAGAAGCGGCTTATTATTTACTGATATTTTCGATCATCTACCCGTCTTTTTAATCCACTCGGATAACACGCTAGTAAATCGATGTCGACAAGATCCCGTTTTTATTAGAGACAAGAACCCGGATAACATTCCTTCTTTCGTTGAAAAACTAGAAAGTGTCGATTGGTCTCCGCTTAAGGATTGTGACGAGCCAAATACTGCGTACAACCGCTTTCTTGATTTGTATACAGAGATATATAATGACTGCTTCCCTCTCAAGAGGGTAACTCGTAACCAAAGGCGCTTTAAAAAACCGTGGTTAACGAAAGCTCTTCTTAAATCTATTAAAAGGAAGAATAACCTTTATAAGAAATATCTTCGTGTTTCATCAATGCGCAATGCTTCGCTTTATAAAACGTACAAAAACAAACTGAATCACACCTTGAGTTTGGCTAAGCGTTTGTATTATGAGAAGAAATTGCTAGATGTTAAATCAAATACCTATGCCATTTGGAAAATTCTAAATGAAGTCTTAAATAGAAAAAAGTCAAAGCCTCAAGTAAATACAGTGTTTAGATCAGATGATCTAGAAATCGCTGATCCGGCAGAAATCTCTAATAGTTTTCCCAGTTACTTCTCCAGTATTGGTCCTAACCTCGCAAAAGAAATTCAGTCTCCTCCGCGGTGTTCGCATAAAGACTTTCTATCCGGATCCTTCCGAGAATCAATCTTCTTTAACCCGACAACAAAAGATGAAATTATCACCATTGCTCAATCTTTTGCCTCCCGAAAGGCCGCTGGCTATGATAGTATCCCAATGTTTGTAATTAAAGAATCCATCCAGATTATTTCAGAGCCTCTGGCTCACATTATGAATTTGTCAATTGCTTATGGTATTGTTCCAGATCAAATGAAAATAGCTCGTGTAGTACCTCTGTTTAAAGCTGACGACCCATCATTGTTCACCAACCATAGGCCTATTTCAATTCTACCTAGCTTCTCCAAATTTCTTGAGAGAATCATCTACAGTCGAATACTTGATTATTTGACTAACTTACATATTCTCTGTGATAATCAGTTCGGTTTTAGGAAAAATCACTCTACCGTCCTTGCTTTGATCTATTTGCACGATAAAATTTCGTCTGCTTTGGATAATGGTGAATTAGCGGTTGGCGTCTTTTTAGATCTCTCTAAAGCTTTTGACACAGTTAATCATTCTATCTTATTCGATAAACTTGAACACTACGGCATACGTGGCTTGGCCCTGAAATGGATAAAGAGCTATTTTTCTAACAGACTTCAATTTGTTGAATACAACGGTCATGTTTCTTCACGTACCAATATTTCGTGTGGTGTTCCACAAGGTTCTATTTTAGGACCATTATGTTTTCTGCTTTACATCAACGATATAAACAATGCATCTACATTATTACAATTGATCTTATTAAATTTGCTGATGATACCAACGTTTTTTTGTCGAATAAGGATGCAGATTGCTTGGCTAACATTCTGAAAACTGAGTTAAATAAGTTGTCAATTTGGTTTAGAGTTAACAAGCTCTCATTAAACCTAAAAAAAAAAACTAAATTTATGGTATTTAAACCAAGTCAAAAACGTACAAGTCATGATATTCAGCTTTTAATAAATGACCATAAACTTGATCAGGTAAAAGAAACAGTTTTCTTGGGAGTAATCCTAAATGAACATTTAAATTGGAAGTCCGAAATCTCACATGTGGCCAACAAAGTCTCTTTATCTATTGGAATAATTCGCAAATCTAGTTTCTACCTGTCGACAAAATCTTTACGAACATTATATTTTTCATTAGTCTATCCATGCCTTTTTTACTGCAACTTAGTTTGGGCCTCTACTTACAGAACCAACCTTGTTCGTCTTGTAATTCTACAGAAACGAGTGGTGAGAACTATAGCTAAAACCAATGTCTATGCACATACTGATCCAATCTTGGTATTTTTAAATTGGATGACATACACCTATTACAACTAGGTTTATTCATGTACTCCTTTCAAAACCGTACTCTTCCTTTAAAATTCGATTGTAAATTTACCTTACAGAGCCAAATTCATTCGTATCATACAAGAAACTCTCATTCATATCGTTTGCCTTTTTGTCGGACTAATATCAAACAGTTTTCCGTTTTTTACCAAGGACCTAAATTTTATAACTCCTTAAGTTCTGAGATCGTTAACTCGTCCTCTCCTGTCTCCTTTAAGAAAGCACTTAAGGCGTTTATTTGTAATAACTATTAGTAGTTTTAGATATAATGTGATTAAGTATTAACTTTATTTGCAGCTTGTAACCTATTGTAATTGTATCCGTCGTCATGTTCTTTTTTCAAAATTTCATCTTGTAAAATAATACTGAGGAGGCCTAATTAACATAAGCTTCATAGTTTCCTTTAGGTCTCCTCGCCATTGTAACTTAAATCCATTCTATCTTTTTTTGTTTTCCTTATAATAATGCTGTTTATGGTTTGGCAAATAAATAAATAAAAAATAAATGAAAATAAAAAAGCTATCTTAGCTTTGTCTTCAAGAAAGAAAGATCAAGACCTTCTCAGTGAGAAGGATGTGATGGCCGTGCTGCCTTACAACCTTTGGAAAAAGCCTTGTGTTTCAAGTTTTTGCTCTTGTTAAATCGATGGATTCCGTTTCCTCTTCCTTTCCCTCGCTCGCCCCAATCCCGTACCTTTTGATAGTGTGCCATTAATTGAGGCAAAAATCCTCCCTGTGTTGCCCAAATGAAGAGCCTGTATGCAAGCTAACTGCATCACATCAGTGTCACTTAATTAGGATACATGTTTTATTTGAATCGCCATTACTGCTGTTTCACTATTTTTCAATTTAAAAACCAGCAAGTAGGCATATCATGAAAACTCAACTTAAAATGTACGCTAGCAGTGAAAGGATTTGGGTAATTAATGTTCCTGTTTAAATTATTCTGACTTCATCTACGGTCAGCCTGCTAAAATCTTGGTGTTTTTGCTTGGATCAAAATGAAAAATTCACCAAAAAGACTGAGAATGTCAATATGCTATTTACAGGTACATGTAGTGTGTCAGACCTAAAATTATAGGAATTTTCAAATGTTCAGGAAAGTTCCTTATAATACAATAGATGTCTAAATGCACAGTTTATGGAAGCGTATTATTTTTTTTATTAAAAGGGCATGACATTTTTACAGTTTGAAGCGTATTTATCGCTGTAAACTGTATAGCCCCAGTTTTCGTTTCGAATTCCAGTTGCTCTTGTTAGTGGCTCAGTTTTACACATGTATTTTTTCTGTGAATTTATGTATCCTGACCAGCAGAATTCTGTACAGCATGCAAGTAATGTATTGGAGTACTGGTCAATGACCAACCAGTGTAAACAAAATGTATTCATCATGTTTAGACCACAAAGCCAAAGAGAAGTCTCACAAAGGACCTTCAACACGTCAGTCAGAAGGTAACATGGGTTTAATTAATTCCCTGGTCCCGCCAGGGATTTTTTGTCTTTGCATCTTGTAATAGGGAGATGTATGATTACTTTGCCCAGTTTGCCCAATTTTTACCATGAAAATTGAAGGTCAGCCAACGTCAGCTCATACACTGTACAATTACTGACAAAAAGTGGTTACATGCACCCGCCTTTTGCACAGTGTTTTGTACTCAGACCGTGTTTTGTACCTAGTCCGCGGCCTTCAGTCCGCATTTTATACTCACTCCCGGTTTTATACCCAGTCCGCAGTCCGTGTCCGCAGTCCGGGTCCACAGTCCCTATTTTACACTGACTGCATGTGAAATGCAATAAAGTGAAACTTAAAATTACAGTTTACTTTTTATCAGAAACAATACAAAGATTACGAAGCATGTCTGGCAAATTTTGCGCCACATCAATCGATTCGTGAAAATACGAAAAACTTTCAGATAAGAATTCTCTAGTGCCAGCCAGAACAATTGACACATGAATTCCTGCACGCCGAAAGACGATTTTGTTAACAAACAGGCCAAAGGTATTTTGAAAAATTAATGTGAATCAAACGTGATTTAACACCATTCGACTTACAGGCAAACAAAACTTATACCCATCTTATGATTTACTTGAGGAGATTGATCTCTCAAATCCTCAAAGTCGCCGAAGAGCGTATTCGGTACAAATAATGCATAATTTGAGCCCAACATCGTATCCGTAGTCTTGTTATTTCAACACTATGCAAATTTGTATCAAAACCGTGAGGTGTACAACAGATATGCAAAACCATGAAACTTAAAAGTACACTTTTCTTTTCATCAGAACAAATACAACGATTATGAAACATTTCTGGCAAATTTTTTTGTAAGACGTCATTTGGTTCCTGAAAATACGAAAAAGGTTCAGATGAGAATTCAAAACAAAAATAATCCAATAAGCTTAATTGAAAACAGAATAATTGACAATGTGAGTTCCTACACGCACAGGCGCTACATGTCGTAAGAAGATTTTGTCCTTTGCAGTCGTTTGCGTTGAACAAAACCGTGGAAACACTAAGAAGAAGGCTTAGCGCAGGGTTAAAACTGTGTCGGAATGTAAGTGCCAACTTGTCGATTCTCGAGAACGGTTTTTGAAAAGTGAAGTGTGCCAACTGATTAAAGCCGGAGTTATCTGCAGTCGATCGTCATCCGTCGTGCTCACCTTTAAACAGTTTGTGATTGGATGGCAAAATGCTGAGAGGAGCCGAACTTCTCTTCAGGTTTGATTGGCTACGATTGTCTACCGAAGTAATCGCTAACAGCTTGTGCCAGCAAAGTGTCTACCTGCAGAAGTGCAGTAGACACAAAAATCAAACTGCTTAGGACAAGTAAAATACCTAAACCTATGTGTATAGAGTCCAATGGACTTAATGGAATGTCTTAAGTAATGGCTGACCTAGTTTATAGTGGACATGAAATTTATATATGTTTGCTCTAAACATGACTGCAGATATACAGTAGTCCAAGAAAATCAATTTTTGAAAGGCCATTGCTTCAAGATCGAAAGTTGCTTTTTATAATTACATGTTGTAGTCACAGCTGATCACTAAGAAGAAACAAAATTAAAAAAAAGATATTACCAAAGGGCAACTGGAATTTAATTTTTTAAGTACAATGGTAAGACTCTGAATGGTGAATTAAACAGTGAGAAATGTTCCTCTTTGTAATTTATTTTGTCTATTAACTGGCTTTCTGTTCACTCAAACACAGGTGTAATCTTAGAATAATTTATCTGTGAGTGTTGCTACCTGGGTACCAGATTCTAATAAAACTCCCTCAGAGATAACTGAAAGTCCAACTTTGGGAATAATGTGTTGTTTCCGCAAAATGTTCCACAGTTTTTCATCCAGTAGGTAACAAATTAACATGTACAGTATGGGCAAAATCAGCTTTTTTCTAATCATTAAAAACTGCACAATGTAACTTGTCTGTAACTTGATTTCACAATACCTTAGTACTACATGTAGGATAGCTTAAAGTAAGACTAGTTTCCAACACTTTTGCATTGTATTCTATAATTGCACTGGAAGAATAACCTTGCAGCTTATCAAATATTTCATTGGTTTAAAATTCATTAAAAACAAATTGACAGTTTATTTTTACTAAATCACTTCTCATCACAATCTAAAACTCTGCTTGATTGTGATCTGTACATGTACTTTATCTTCTACACTAAGCATACATGAAGCTTCGTTTTGTAAACTGTACGTGCTTGCTCTCCATTTACAAGGTCACATTTTCAAAGGTGAACAAAAAGGCATGCAGTAAGCAGGTACCTCCTAATAAAGGACGTATCATACTCAAGAAATACTCAAGAACTTCCTCAAATTTTCAAGGCATATCAAAGTCAATTCCAGTTTCCCATTGCAAAATGTTGAGTTGGTAAAATACAAATATTCCTAATGGTGTACTTGTACAACTCGATCTATGTACTGAGCTACAATAGCATTTCGTCAACTATACAGTCATGTAATAGCAGTGCCATGAGTCAGCGATATACAAAATTATTATGCTTATTTGTGGCAAGAAGTGATCATTTAACCAGGCAATGGTCTACTGTAAATCCACAACTGTGACACTTTCACTGAGGTATTAGAATAATCATTATTTTCAGATGGGTGAATTGACATACTACATATCTATAAGTGCTTCAGCAGTTGATTTCACGAATGGTTTTCACCACAATAATAATTATTTTCTGCAGTTTATACAGATCGTGAATTCTCATACTACATACTGTATCTAAAGTGCTTCAGCAGAATTGATTTCACGAATGGTTTTCAAAAATGAGGCAAGTATGGTTAATTTTCACCAGTGCGCCCCTTTCTGCTTGTTTGGATATTTCCCAAACCACAAAAAAATTAATACATGTAAGGTATTTGGCTTGTGTACTCTTGGAATTGAAAGATACATGTACATGTATGAGGACAACTGATGACATTCGAAAGCATAATTTAACATGAGCTTAATTCAAAGTGGAAACCCAACAACTTTAACCTTCTAAAGAAAAAACACAAGTCTGAGTACTATAAAATGTTTGTGTACGGCTGTGCAAAGAGTATTCTGATTGACAGCAAGGGTACTAGTTAAACTTACTTTAAATCTTACCACATTCGTCACTAACCTAATCTGCAAAGGCTAAAATTAATGCAGCTTACCTCGTTTATTTTTTGTTCATCTTTCCAGTGAGTGAAATCAGTCCACAATGGGAAGCAAAGCTTTATAATCAACCAATCCCCAAGTTACCACAATCACTCGATCAAGAAAGTGTCACACAAGAGGAGACTAAACCATCATGGATAACACCGCTGACTAAGTCGTTTCCAGGTCTCAACTAAACCCGCGATCATGCTCACGAGGAGAAAAGAGTTGGGATGACGATAGGCTCGCCGAGTCAGCGGCGGAAATCGATCTTAGGGCGACGACAGAGAGGGCCACAGGCCCCTCGTTTTTTGTGGCTTCTTAGACATCGGGTTGGAAGTCCATCCGTAACAATAGCTCTCACAGGACACCCAAGAAATGAAAATTTCAGCCACGTGCACATGACGCAAATACAGCACATCACAAAAGAACCGATTTGAAGAGGGATTTATAAACACGTTTGCGCCTCGTATGGATGGATTATATGAAAACTTTCCTATTTGTACTAAGTTACTCAGGACTCTGTCACACTGAAATGAATTTTGAAAAGGCACTCTTTGCCATCTCCTCATCAGTTCAACTTAATATATATATATATATATATATATATATATATATATATATATATATATATATATACATACCTTGGGAATGATTTGAAGCGATGTGCGGTTGCTTATCAAAATAACGGTGAATTGCAAAATCGTAAGGGCAATTGATTTATGAGCTAGTTCAAGATTCTTTCCAATCTAGTTGAAACCAAATATTCAGTTTGCTCCTAAATCGTAGTTATCGGCGAAAACAAATTTTAGATCCAATTAACCATACGGCGCACACCTGCTCCGTATTGTATTTATTTCAAGAAACTTTTCCTTGCCTTGTAAAGGTCATTCATTTAAAGCTATTCTTTTGACATCATGAAATGACAATGTTTCTCAAAAACAAATAAGTAAACTTTGCTAACTTCCTCAGCAATAACATTTTTATATACATTACTATCAAGCTGGAAACAAAAATAAACAACACGCAATCATTTTGCAGCTAGCCGGCAGATTACACGCAATGCAAAGCAATGAGATGTGTTCTAAAATACAAAATGGCTCTACTTTGGATCCTTTTTGGTTTCGGTGGTTGTGGCACGTGGCACCTCAGCCTGTTGTAATTTTGAATGTCAGTGAAAGAAGTTTGAAATTTTTGGGCACAGATTATGCAACTCGACTGCGTCATCACATACCCCTTTACTCGCACATATCTTGTTGTTGTTTTGTTCGATGCAGTGGCGGATCAAGGGGAGGGTGGGGGATTCCGGACCCCCCTTCCCTAGCCGAATTTTTTTCTACTATGACTTGTTTGACGCCGAAATTCTCGCATCGACAGGATCGCCTATCATTACTCAACTGGTTGACTTGCTTTTTGATGGAAAACCATTGTACTTTGCCACTAATCTAAACTTCAGGCATATTCCACAATAAAATGTTATTATTCCCGTTACCCTCTGATGGTCACTCACCTCTGCTCGCAAAGCAGTTTTGTCCAACCAGCGTTCAACATGTGATCGTCTCCTTAAACTGATTAAGAAACGAGGACGGCGACGGCAACGAAAACGTCATTTCAAAAATTAGCTTCTCGTTATTGTAGCACTTGTGCGATTATTCCAATTTGCTCAAAGTGTAAATTTATATGAACGACGTTAAAGTAAAGAAAAAGAAAGAAACATTTGCATAATGTGCTAACGTTCTCGACAAAACCTCAAATTTGATCATTTCACGTTATTTTGCAGAGGACGGCAAAGAAAAGAGAAACGAGGACGGCGACGGCAACGAAAACGTCATTTCCAAATACAATTTCTCGTTATAATAGCACTTTCGCGATTATTCCAATTTGCTCAACTTGTAAAAACAATCCAGGAGCTAAATTTCTATGAACGGCGTTAAAGTAAAGAAAAAGAAAGAAAATTTGCCATCACGTGCTCACGTCCTCGCCAAAACCTAAAATTTGGTCATTTAACGTTGATATTTTGTAGAGGACGGCAAAGAAATGTACCAAAATGTAAAACGCACGTGCAGAGAGATTGTTTTGTGACGTTCTCGTTCTCGTTTAGCAACGACGACGGTGACGGCAACGAAAAGGTCGTTTTAAAGTATAACTGCTGGTTTTTGTATCTCTTTCGTAATTATTCCAATTTATTTAACTTCGAAAATGCTGGCGAACTATGCAGGGTCTATATTACTACGAATGGCGTTAAAGGTTAACGTCATGCACTCACGTTCTCGAGAAAACCTGAAATTTGGTCATTCCACGTTGTTGTTCTGCAGGAGACGGTAAAGAAATGTACCAAAGTGTAAAACGCACGTGCAGAGTAATTGTTTTTACCCATTAGACTTATTGTTTTGTGGCGTTCTCGTTGCCATTGCCGTCCTCGTTGCTAAGGCTCCCTAAACTCCCTTTTCCAACGTTGGAGTTGTTGGAAACAGTGACGGAGCTGCGAGGAGAGGTAATTTGAAGTAAGTTTGGACCCCCCCCCCCCCCCCCCCTATAAAAAAAATTCCTGGATCCGCCCCTGCGATGTCATGGTTTGGGAGCATTAACGTTTGATGTTATCATTACGTTCACCGCGGCCAGTGGTGAATGGAGGATTCCATTGCACGTTTACAATATTTGTCTCTCTCCACACTGTTGCTGTCAAATGATACTCGAGACTCGAGAGGTTTGGAAAGAAAGTAGTGGACAGAAATAGTTTGCGAGACACTTATAACTAGACCTTGTCAAGAAAAGTCTCAGAAACCACTAATTAATATAAATAAAGGGCGCTGCTTTCCTTCGACCAAAACTCATAGATCATCCACACCGCCGACCGGTTAGCTCAGTGGTAGAGTACCGGACTACCGTGCGGGAGGTCGTGGGTTCGAACCCCGGCCGGACCAACACTCAGGGTCTTTAAATAATTGAGGAGAAAGTGCTGCCTTTGTAATGACATCTACAAACGGTTAGACTTTCTAGTCTTCTCGGATAAGGACGATAAACCGTAGGCCCGTCTCACAACTCTTCATAATTCTCTGATTCTGTGGGACGTAAAAGAACCACTAGGGACGCAACAAAACTCTGGCAGTGACCACCCCTAGTGTCTGCCTTAATTTGATATTTACATTACGGGGGCACTCATAACTCATCTTCATTAATTGTAAACTTCGTTATAAGCAGTCTGGCAAAGTCCCCCGGCCAGTGTTGTAATGCGCATTTGAATATTGCATAGAAAATGCGCAATATAAATGTGATATATTATTATTATTATTATTATTATTATTATTATTATTATTATTATTATTATTGCTATAAACATTTTTGCGGCAGGCAAGAACTACGAAACTAAAACGAGGTAAATAACTCACGGCTTCGGTTCTGTATCAGTTTTCTGCTTACTTTATTCTGGAATAGAGGTAACTTTGAACGTTTTCTTCATTTAATCATCTCTTTTACCTTTAAACTGTGCAAGTTGTTTCTCACTTTTTCTTTTATTGATCTTTGGTATCTTTGAAAAGTATACTAAAACAATTACTCTTCGTAGGCTCAGTCAATAAATATTGGTAAACATTTGTTGTTGTTCATGTAGGCCATCAATGGCCTATTATTATTATTATTATTATTATTATTATTATTATTATTATTGTTATTATGAAATTGGGGATTTTATGAGACGTGTCATTTTAGGCTTAGCCCTAGCCTCCTTCGCAGACGTCTTTGCGCTCGTCACGCGTTCCTTGCCCATGAACGCCTGCTGAACTGAACTACCACTTCCGTTCGCGTCGGTTAGCTGATCAAAGTTCGTTTTCCAATTTATGGAAAGTAGGACATCGACCCCTGGATTATTTTCACAGATGATGCACGGGAATCGGGTGTCGATTACTATTCTTACGCAGCTCGTTATTGGTTTCTTCAAAACAAAGGCTAACCGCCGACGAACGGAAGTGGTAGTTCAGTTCAGCAGACGTTCGTGGGCAAGGAACGCGTGACGAGCCCAAAGACGTCTGCGAAGGAGGCTAGCTTAGCCCAAGGGTATTCCAAAACTGAATGTCTGCAGAATTTTTTCTACATTTTGGTGGGATTCTCGATTTAAATGCTCTGTGGTTTGAGCCTGAGCTTTGATACGCAGTGCTACTTCCATTGCTAGTTGGTAGCAATTTCCCACCATGTTGACTTTCTCTAATCAGAGTGACCAATCATGCAAAGCCTTTTAAAGTATTTATTACAGTTCAACATATGTTTTGGAGCTAATTTTATGATGGGCTGTCCTTTGGCTCACTCAAATGCAAACATCCAGTTTTGGCTCATGAAGGTAAACTCGGTAAATATTCACCGAATACTGATGTGTTAAATTATCTCGAATGGGATTACAGATTATTTCCAGTAAGATTTCTTAGCACAACAGAGAAATGGAAGGAAGAGTGACACACAAGACCAAAATGTCTTGCCACATTTTTGTTTGTTTGTTTGTAACTAACGGTAAAGAAACGGTTTTCCTACATATACTGATGCCGGTGTAGTTGAGGCTTAAGGTGGCTTTATTGGATTTTTCAGTACACCTTCCAACGTTAAATATAAATCACAACGCACTCAAACATAATACAGAAGATCGATATCCACACTCTTGCTAGGGATGGACCAAAGTTGCGAGTGAGGTGTATTTTATCTAAGATCGGAGTTACCATAGCTACGCAATGGCGTCATTATTGTTTTTACTCACGGTCCAGTGCATGGAGTGTTGGAATTCATGCTAGTATGAAAATTCTTAACAATGGACATTCATAATGAGACAAATAAGCGACCAACAAAAATAATGAGCAGGTGCCGAATATGTAAGAGCATAATACGAGCGATTTGATGCCAATGTTTGACCACCTTAAGTTATTTCAATTACTTTGAGATTGAGGGGTCTTTGAAAACAGCACTTTAGCTATAGGATCACCGAGGTTAAAAGAAAACCATCCACCACTTTTTTTAATATTCCCCTCAGTAGCCAAGTTTTGACAAAAACGTAAAATAGCCACCTATGAACCTATTGCGCTTCAAATGTGCTTCCCGTAAGCCCAGCGAACTTAAGTAGAGTGACTCGATTCGATTTGTTTGATGTTAACAGGCGAACACTTCAGCCCAAAATGTCTTGAAATCGCTCAAATAGAATTTGTTATTAAACGGTGGGGGAGAGGTGCGCTTATTCGGTGGAGGGTGCTTATTAGAGCGTGGGTGCTTACTCGAGGAAATACGTACGGTATTTGAAGATTATGAACAAAACCTAATGCCTCGTCAAAAAAACGATATGATTCATTACCAATAAGTCCTCATGACTAGCATCTAAAATTCATGGTAACAACTCATAACATTCAAGAAACGACTTTATAAATCGTGCGACTCGAATAGTTAATACTGCCGGAACCAACTAGAAATTTTCAGGAGAGACGGCTAAATCCTTGTTGCTAAACAAATTTATCAAATGTCCCGAAATGTGCAATGCCGCCTTCAAGCATTTCATTGAGTTTTAGTCTCATACAGTCCTTATCCCTTTTAGAGGCGCTCGTTGCCAAGAAGGAGATGCACTTACAGGTAATCCAGCTGTGTATTGTTACCAAAAACACCTTTGGGCAGTTCCCTCAGCTGGTTGTCAGTCAAGTCACTACAAAAGAAAAATAACAATTCAGCTTTAACTTTCTTTATTTCATGGCAAGGTGATAAATTATTGGCTTAGTAAATCATTAGCAAATTCAGTCTTTTTTGAATGACTGCATGTGTGTTAGCTAGCAATGGTTGTCAATCGCAATTCTGGTTCCCGTTAGTTTACTAAACAAGACATGTAGTACACGATACGTGGTATATCCATCTTAGTTGGCAGAGGATGATAACTCTGAATCTCATAGGATTGTTGCTTTTATGTGTATTGCTATTGCCATTTTATTTAATTCTACACGACCTGAAATATAGTATCACGAAAGATAGCTATTGATACATGATGCACACTAACAGAGCACCGGTTAACCGAACAGGAAATATGATCAAGTTCTGCGTTTCTTATCAGACCGAGCTCTGTATGTCATGATTATCTTATTTTTGATACCCTGGGATAGTAAATTAAAACACAATTTTACACGCAATCGACAAGTGAACACAACAAATGATGGCAATATGAGGTGGTCTTATACAATGGAAATTGTAACTGTTGAAAAATCAGGTTTTTTGCTAAAACCGAGGGTGGGGGGTGTTCCCGGGGGGGGGGGGGAGGCACCTCCTAGTAATAGGCTAATGAGGGTGTGCCGGTGGATGGGGTCGCATTTTCACGACTGGATTGAATGTAATGGGGTTGCATTTTCAATAGAGTTACTAGAATGGGGTTGCACATTTTCGGGATTTTGGGGGTAAATGTACCAGAATATTTGCACTGTAGGGCAAAAGTAAAGTGTCCTACATTTACGTTAACAAATGTGTCAATTGTTTTTAGGATGACCTACTTAAAAGGCTTTACAAGGTAGATGCATAAACAGAAAGTGACTAAGTTGGGATCACGAAAATTACATTTGTCCAAACGTGACTAAGATGGGGTCTTTAATCGGCCACAGAATAGACTATAACGGTGTAGGGTTCTGAGAGGCCAGCGGCCCATACCCAGCAGAAATTGACCCAAGTAACTCCCCCGGGGGGTGTTAAAACTTAAATTTTCCACCCTTTTTGATCGAGGACTGGGTACGTTATCCATGTATACTGTCACAATGCAGCTGGTAACGTGGCTATGCTCGGCTCATTTGATTTCACTTTCTGGTTGGCAAATTCACTGCTCCTGCATGACATCGGAAAGATTAATGGTGGGTATAGGGAAAATCACCTTTTTTAGTGAAGTGAAACTTCATTTTAGATTTTTCTCTATGCATTTTTCTTTAGATTTTCCTCTATGCAAATAGACAGAGTCAGTCCAAACGTTTAGGTATACTGCCTAAATCAACATAAGCAGAACCTGTACAAATTGTTCCTTGCCTCACTCAATAAGTGTTTTAGCCCATTTATGTTTAAAAAGGAAGCACTTTTATAGTGATCTTAAAAAGGCTTGTTTGGTTTCCGTGGAAACAAGGGACTCGAACATTATTGTGTTTGTCATCATTCATGGGTTGCATGATGGTGGTTTCTTCTGAATGAGTTTGATTTTGGGAGAAAAAGTGTACAAGACCCCCTTAAGTCGATATGAAGTGATTACCTTAAATTAAATCTACAATCATGGCCAAATCTATTTAAGAACACATATGGCCAAAGGCCCCATCTTCCCCCTCACCCAAAGCAATGTCGTTTCGCTTAGACATTTGACCATGCGCAATCGTTTTACTGGCTATCATCATTGTCCACCGGGAAGGGGATGCAAGTATGGAAATTAAGATAAAATGAAATGTATTGAGACTTATTATGGGCGCATATAAATGACCCTATTTAAGAAAAAGGGGTATTCTGTGCGCAAAAAATCCCCAAAGGTGCAAAAGAATTCACGGAGCTGATAGATTAAGATACGGGATAAAATGTACCTTTTTCTTGGGTAAAATGCTGAAAAACAAAAAAAATCAAAAAATACAACGTAAAAAGATTTGGCAACCTCTCCCGAGGCAAAACAAAAGCTGAGCTTTCAAGGGCGGCCGCTTCATACTTCTTCAAACGATGAACCTACCGAGAGTGTTCCGCCCGGCGACTGTTCTTAGTAATCCCGGGACTGACAGTGTTGCTGCCAGTGCTTAACTACACCTTCTTTTATCTACCCGGTTAAACAAGGGTTAAGTTTAATATTTTTGTTTTAGTCTTTTGTTCTTTCAAACAGAGACTGTATTTTAATTTCAGTATGCTGTAATGCAGAGTTTTGATATTTAAAAAATTCACTTCAGACAGATTAAATGATTGGTTACATGAAGGCTCAACCATCTTTTTAAAAACTCACCGGTTTTTGGACTGGGACTCGTTAGTTCTCGACTGGGACGCATGATTTTTCATGAGATGAGTCCCCGGACTCACCACAGCGATTTGTGGCAAAATCATAGTTGTCTACTGAATTTTAAGTAATAAAGCAATCGGTGACGTGGTCTCAAACTTTTAAAGCCTCCCTGGTAACCAAAACGACACAAAGAAAAGGAAACGAAAGTTTATACGGAAAATTAGTATTTTATCCCTAGTATCCCACCAAATAAATAGGATGTCTTTATGTGGTTCTAACTTCTGGATGTAAACAGTAAGGAGAAAAGACACTTCTTAAATCGACACAGATTTCTACTCCAAAGCGAAACTTAAGACTGGAAACGCACCGACAACAACAAAGTAATTTGTTCAGGCCCTGAAATTGTCTCAAATCATTTCGCTCCTCTCAGTTGTTCTACAAGAAAGCGCCGGAAACTTAAAGAATATTTCTTTTTGACTAGAGAAATTTAAAAAAATTAAAAACCTGAACGTTTTCGGCACAAAGCCGAAAAAAAAGGGTGAAGTTGGCTTACTGGCGAAAACATTCGGTTTTTTATTTTAATTTCATTAGCCTTGTAAATATTAGTCATTTCGAAATTCTAGCGAATATTATGGGCATTTCATTTTCGAGGGCAATAAGTAAAATTTGAACATCAAGAAGACAAGAGCAACCCAGTAAAGTGCCCAAAAATGATTGAATTTGAAATATATGTTTTAACACCGAATTCGGTCAATCATCATGAGCCAGACTGTTTGGGACACTTGCGCAAAACAGTCACGCTAAAGAATAGATCTGCTCACTAACCCCACTTTTCCCTAAATCTCCTAAAATGTAACATTGATCCACTGAAGCATTTGACGATGTACAATTGTTTCATTGGCTATCAACATTCTCCAGTAGGAGGAGGGGGGGGGGGGGGGTACAGATACGAAGAAAATTATTATGGGCAATTGCATATGACCATATTTAGACAAAGGTATATTCTGTATATTCTGTGTTCGCATTTAGTGTCCCAAGACAATTTGCCTAGGATTATATATTATCCGCTAAATCTTGGTTTACCGATAGCAGAGCTTATGAAGAGGGGATTCCGCAAGCTGAAAGAGTTATAAGCCTTTCAAAGATCATGGTTTTTTTTTCTGCTAAGTTAGAAAACAATTCTGTCATATTTTTCTTATATCAAAGCCCAAAGCATGGATGGATGGATAGATGGATAGAACACTTTATTTCATCACGGTAGTTTTGTTAAAAAAATTACAATTCTTGTTCTTCACAAGAGCCGTGCAACTAGGTAAGAAAGACAAGGTAAAATACATTATTTACAGCTAAAATAAAATGTTTAATTTACACAATATTGAAAAATGGATGGAGGGATCCATGCATGGTTCAGTTACACCTACAGTTGCGATTATTTAGTTCAAGCTATTCCATTTCGATCGTTCTTTCGTTCGTTTCTGCTTGCGTTCATGCATGCTTGTGGACTCGAGGTTGGTTGAAGGCCCTTGCAAGAACCCTGCAAAGCTTTGCTTCCCATTCTGGAATGGCTTCACTCACTGACCGTGACTGGACACAAGCGTAAATAAACAAGGCTTAATTTTTAGCCTTTACTTAGCAACATTCACAAGACAGGTATCAGGTGCATGGAAAGGTGTCTCCAAAAATAAGTGTCTCGCAAAAAAGTTAGGCAAATTTCACGGATCTCGCAGCTTGTATCGAAATTTTGCGCAAAGTCGTCTCGGTGTATTGACTTCTTAAGCGATCCATGATCATTAACGAGTGCGTCGGGTTCGCAGAGAAAAAACTGTGGACTCACCGTGACCAACTCGAAAGCTTAAGCTACTTTGGTCACTGCGCACATTTGCTTTTCATCACTTGTGTAATTTACTTTGCTGACTTATCTATCTACCCATGTAACGTACTTTAATGTAGAAATGTTTGTAAATAGTACAAAAAAGAATAAACTAAACTGAAACTGAAACTGAAACTGTGTCGCAATGTTACATGTATATGTGCGAATACGGTAGGATCAGTTCAAAGTACATTTAACTGGTACCCAATTAATTGAATTACGACTGAATTCTAATCAGTCAGGGCGGTAGCAAGGGGACCCCACCTCCCCCTATCCCCTAGTTTTTTGCCCACCCAAACTTAAAAACACCCATGCGTTATGATCAAAAGTTTAAAATAAAATTTGAATGTCCTAGGACTTTGAAACAATTGCAAGATGTCAATAACTCTTAAAGGAATTATTCCTGATAAACTATAGTATCCATGTCCCCATTTAATGTTTCTCCTTTTCTACTATGGACATGCGCTGAACTTCGCTGTCGCTGACGCAACGCGACAGTTTGCGACAGCGACAATTCACTGTCCATTCCTCTTCGTTTTCTTTGCGACAGCGACATTTTTACCTAACGAAATAAGCGACAGAGAGAGTCGTAAACGAGCGACAAAGCGACACCAGGCCACCCCTTGGAAGGCCTCGCGACTAGCCGTGGAAAAAATGCAATCTGAACCCATGGTGGTATGCATTATAGAGCATCACAATTATCCTGCAGGTAGGTAACCTTTGTCCAATTTGTGGAGAAAGGAGTTAACAGCGATGACTGATAGCAGTTTATGTCACTTCCGAAGGTCGTAGCTGTAAGTTGTGTTTCGGCTGAATTAATTACGTTTAGATTAGTGCAAAAGTGATGTCTGGTTACACATTCAAAACAAGCACAACTGGTGCACATCTACATCTATATCTACTTTATTGACTGATAAAGCAGAATCACTGCATCACATCAGTTTCACTTAAAGTGTACATGTTTAATTTGAATCGCCATTACTGTTGTTTCATTATTTCTCAATTTACAAACCAGCAAGTAGGCATATCATGAAAACTAAACTTAAAATGTAATGCTAGCAGTGAAAGGATTGGGTACATAATCAGTTCCTGTTTAAATTATTCTGACTTCATCTACGGTCAGCCTGTTAAAATCTTGGTCTTTTTGCTTGGATGAAAATTAAAAATTCACCAAAAAGACTGAGAATGTCAATATCCTATTTACAGGTGCAATTTGTACTGTGTCAGTCATAATATTATGGGAATTTTCACGGCGGGTTTCTTTTGCAGGTCACGGGTCACAAGTCACGGGTGACGGGTCACAGGTCACAGGTCACAGGTATTTTTTCCGAGAATTGCACCACTATAGTGACTTAAACCTTTTATTACGGACTTAAAGCAACCCTGGACGGCACTCAATCGGAAGTCAAGACGGCCTTGTTGATGACCGCAATTTGCGTAATGCTCTTGCCGTCCACCTTACGTCGCGGCAGCCATTCCAAGGTATCAAAGCCTACAGAGAACCTTGCAGAACTTAGAGCTCTCCCTGCTAAGCTACAGAAGCAATACGAAAATGTCAACAAACTTATGTCACAACTAAATGATTCCACAGAGAATAAAACATGTGAAAAGTACTCGCGTGTGTCTGTTAGACGTGTTAACAACACCACGGGTGGGTCAAACAAAAATAAACTTAAGGGAAAACTTCCTTTACAAAAAAAAAAAAAAAAGAAACACTGCCAAACGTAGAGAAAGAAGAAAACAACCTTCCACTAAAAAAGTCAGTTACAAAAAAGCTACAGGGGAAAAATATATTAAAAATCTCTCACACGAAAAACTAACTGACGCGCAAATCAAATTAATCTCCTGGGGTTTAAAATTCATTCCTATGAACACACCGAACAAACATAAAATCCGACGGCAACTATTGCAGGATTTTGAAAACTTTGCAAGGCGAATGCGCCTTAACTATATGTTCCATGGACAAAATAGGGAAATCCACCCTTTCTACGTTAAATCTGACTGGAAACCTCCAGTTCAACCATCAGTCGCCCTCGAGAGCTACTTGGAAGAGGTTAAATTGCAACTTGCTGAAATACACATTACAAAGCCTAAACAAAACTTGTCACGCAATGAAAGGAAAGCATTAAATGAATTAAAACAAAACCATCACATCAATCTAAAAAAGGCGGACAAGGGAAGCACTACTGTTGTCATGAATAAGACTGACAAGATAAGAGAGGGTCAAACTAAAATCAACGACGAAAATACCTCTCACTGAGCCCATGGTGAAAGAAACGCAAAGCAAGGTCTCGCGCCTAATTACAAATCTACACCGTGAAAAACACATCGACGACATGACTAAAAAATGGCTTTCACAAACACCTTGCCCACCAAGAATACCAGAGTTCTACACTCTTACAAAAATTCACAAACCAACTCTTACAGGGAGACCAATCATCTCCGGCTGTGATGGGCCAACAGAAAGAATTTCATCTTTTGTTGACACACTGCTTCAACCAATATCAAAGTCACAGAGGTCATACCTTAAAGACACAACTGACTTTATAAACTTTATCGAAAGCACAAAGGTTAAAAACCGCACATTCCTTGTATCGATGGACGTCACAAGTCTCTACACAGATATACCACAAAACGAGGGCATTGACACAGTATGCAAAGCATATGATAACTTTTACAAAGACAGCCCTCCCATTCCGACACACTACCTACGGGAAATGCTTAGGCTAATTCTAAAAGAAAATTCTTTCCAATTCAATGGGAAGTAATATCTTCAAATTCATGGGACAGCTATGGGAACGAAAATGGCTGTTTCCTTTGCCAACATATTTATGGCAAAGATTGAAACCGAAATCCTAAGCAAAACCGTTTTTAAACCTACAGTTTGGAAACGCTATATTGACGATATCTTTTCATTGTGGGACATAAGTCAACCCAGCATTGAAACTTTCATCGAACGAGCAAATTCACATCACCCAACTATCAAATTCACGGCCGATATCTCTGACACTGAGACTGTGTTCCTAGACACAGTTATATACAAAGGCAACAGATTCAAGGAACAATCGACCCTTGATATAAGAACACATTTTAAGCCAACGGAAACCTTCCAGTACACACATTTCACCTCTTGCCACCCACCAAGTGTCAAAAATGGATTCGTGAAGGGCGAATGCTTAAGAATACTTAGAACAAACTCCTCAAAAGCTACTTTTGAAGAGAACATTTCAAACTTCAAGAAACACTTGGTGGACAGAGGTTACCCACGCAATCTAATAGACAAAATCCTATCAGGAATAAAATTCACAGGAAGAGCTACAGCGCTTAAACAGAACAACAAAGAAAAGAAAGAAATCTTGCCTTTTGTAACACAATATCAACCATCAATATCCAATTTAAAAGAAACTTTACTCAAAAAATGGCACCTCATACAAAATCAACCGCTACTTCGCCAGATATTCAAACAACCACCTATCCTTTCATATAAGAAAGGGAAATCCTTGAAGGATCTACTCGTTAGAGCAAAAATATAAAAGGTTACAAAATATATTTCACGCCGGTAGGGATTGTGCGGCCTGTTACCCCTTGCGTTATCACAGTTTCTTTTTCAGTTTTACCTATGAAATCCGTGTCTTTTCCAAGGCAAATTTGGATTATATTCTAAACTAGCAATATGAGATCGCATAGGCGAAAGCTATTGGTTTTTTCTTTTTTTCTTTTCAGTGCAAAAATGCAAATTCGCAGCGAAAACGACTACGGCGAATGCTGGAAGCGAAGTTCCCGCCCTTGCTAAAAATGGATAAGTATATCTTAAGTTTTCTTTTCATTGCATTTTCCTCTGCTTTTCCCCCAAATTTACCGGATTTTCAAAATGGAAAAGGTCAAATATCATGGAGCGCACTGAAAAGCACGATGTTATTTTGTGCCGAAAAATCCCGGTTAACGAGCCCGATAAATACAAACCTAAATAAAATAGACGTCATCTGAAATCAAATCATCGCACAGCGGCGCCGTTAGCAAGTTTTTCGCATCCCTAAAAGAAGCCATAGTGAAGAAAAACCTTTAACTTTTCGCGCACAGGACGACGTTCTAGCCCCATTCCCCTCGCCATGCTTTGCCGTCCTAGGGTTCGCCGCCAGGGTTGCTTAAGGTCCGTAAGGTTTAAGTGGTTAGTTGTCACATTAATTGAAAGTCACTCTTGTGGTATAAATCTCGGGAAAATGACCTGAGACCCGTGACCTGTGACCCGTGACCTGTGACCTGCAAAAGAAACCCGCCGGAATTTTCAAATGTTGAGGAAAGTTCCTTATAATACATTAGATGTCTAGATGCACAGTTTATGGAAGCACATTATTTTTATATTGAGAAAGCATGATACTTTTACAGATTGAAGTGTATTTATCACTGTAAACTGTATAGCCCCAGTTTTCGTTTTGAATTCCAGTTGCTCTTGTAGTGGCTCAGTTTTACACATGTATTTTTTCTGCGAATTAATGTATCCTCACCAGCAGATACTTCTGTACAGCATGCAAGTACTGTAATGTATTGGAGTACTGGTCAATGACCAACCAATGTAAGCAAAATGTATTCATCATGTTTAGACTACACTGAAGCCCAAGAGAAGTCTCACAAAGGACCTTCAACACAACAGTCAGAAGGTAACATGGGTTTAATTAATTCACTGGTCCCGCCAGGGATTTTTTGTCTTTGCATCTTGTAATAGGGAGGTGTATGATTACTTTGCCCAGTATGCCCAATTTTTAACATGAAAATTGAAGGTCAGCCAACGTCAGCTCATACACTGTACATTCACTGACAAAAATCATCAAAGTGGTTACATGCTCAACTGAAGGTCTAGTCAAGTTATGTTTTTAATTTAATTTAAGTTAATTTCAATTTAATTTATTCCATTTTCACTGCATTAGTTGAAACAATGGTATCACACATAGAGCATAAAGAAGAAAACTTAGCTAAATTACATAAGAGAGAAAAATATATTATTGCAGTGGGGAAGGACTAGAAGGGAACATACGACCCATTCGAGCTAGTCCACCCAAAAATTACAACAGACACTTAAGAGCGGATGTCTGTAAATATCGACCAGAGGTAGGAATTATAAAAATTTCGGAAAATCCGAAAAAAATTCTGTGGACTACCCTAGGTATTCTATTAATGACAATATAAATTTTACTTTCATCGGGTGAATATTTTGGGCATATGGATGGTGTCAATTTCGGGCGCTTTATGACCTCTGCCACATCGCTTTATCGAGGCCTAGACCGGGCTACGGAAAGAGCTCGATTTGAATCTAACTGAAATATCATTCAAGTTACATAGCTTCTTATCACATTCAAGAGGTTTGAACGTGCATTTTGAGTGGTCGTGCCCTTGAATTGATTGCGACTAGAATATTTTACAGAGTTTTAAATAGTTACAAAATTTTGAGGATTTCGCGGGAGGAAAATTTTGTCGAAATTTGAAGGCCGTAAATCACACCCGGTACCTAATTTCAAACAACAAAAACCATTCTACATTAAAAAGCAACCTCAAAGCTTTCAAAATATGTTTTTGAAACTTTGGGCAACATATGAAATGAATTTTTGGGAACGCGAAACTCACGGGGCACTTGAGTGAAATTTGACCCTTCTGACTTGACAGTTTTGAGGTTCGGCGCGACACAAATCAATACTCAAACAAACATTTCAGCCAAAATAAGTGTAATTTAGGCAATCTTAAGTCTTACAGTTATACATACATGCTTCATAGACATTGGATACAAAATTTACAACAATTTTCAGCCGAAAAGAACTCATATCCCAGCTTTTAGGTACTAAACTTGCCTAGCCAAATAAATGTGAACACGCACTGGGCCAAGTTTTTATCACTCAAAGCCAATAATTCAAAGTCTACACCAAATATCTATCCTGTGTAGTATATAATCAGGTGCACGATATGTTTTTTTGTACCTTTTGTCCTCGTTTGTCCTCATTTCCGCAAATACTACCAGCGAAAATCGAAGTGTCACGAGTCTTGTGGAGGTGCTGCTGCGTGATTCGAAACCCAGGACCCGGGAAACAGGCACTTCGTCTACACGAGCTTGTTAGGAAAAAATAAATTCTAGATTAAAAAAAAAAAGTGCAAATCCCAATTGAACACTGATAACCTG
This sequence comes from Pachyseris speciosa, assembly GCA_016490735.1. Lineage (NCBI taxonomy): Eukaryota > Metazoa > Cnidaria > Anthozoa > Scleractinia > Pachyseridae > Pachyseris > Pachyseris speciosa. The sequence goes on from JAEMWC010000656.1 coordinate 197,126, forward strand.
AACTCGGCAGACTTCCCCTGCTCACTTGTCTGATGCCTTTTTTCTTGCAGTAAAGTAGTCTTTATAGATCGTTTTCACCGTCACGCAAAAAACCTGGCATACAAGAATAAATTCCGAAACCGTTCCATGAAAGAAGCCAAGAAAATAGATGCGACAAAAGACTAGCAAATGAACAATTTCACAAGCCTCAGATCTGTGTGGCACACCGTTCCTGAGTTATCTGCCTAAACTTTTAATTTTCACGCAACTTTAAATAGCTTTGTAATTGTTTGTATGCAGACGCCATACACACTGAAGCACATGTACAAGTAAGGTACCCAAAATCAACCAATACAGTGTACATTAACTAATGCGATAAAAGGGTTTTCTTTTTCTTTCTGAGCTACTATACATATACATATTCGAATTCTTGAAATGTTTTAACTGCTGTAAATCATAAGGGAAAACTATTTTTCAGCCATACAGCTGGTCTATCTTGGTCACGCACTATGAAAATTTCCGTTCTTTAAAAACTAAAGACGCTAAGGAACTGGAAACTCGAGAAAATAATTATTTGTAAATTATCTTCAACCCGATGTAAATAAAAACTCAGAAAACCTTGCTATTTTGATTTTAGAATTTGATGACGTCACGGTAGGAACGTAAACCACGCCCTGACTCGTGGCACTCATTGGAGCTGTAACTTTTGCCGACAGCGCCATCCGATACCGGAATCCCGGCGGTGCTTCGGGCAAATCGACATTTCAAAGCTCGAGTCATGAAATTAAAATATACCTGGAATAAAAACGAAAATAAACGTAGTGGGAACTGCAATTTACGTATATCAGGAGCGCATGGGTATATTCATTGCCCGACTGAGGAAATACTGCAAGAATCGCTTAGGGACAAGAGTAACACATATCTTCTTTTCGGTGTAGGCGATGTCCGCCTTCGCATTCGAAGACGCGAGAGATAATAGCAAAATACATTCCAAAGGGGGAGTTTTACTTACTAGAGATACTTATTACTTTGATAGGTGATTGTTCATAGCACGAATTTGCCAGCAAAGGAAGTAAAGGTAACATTTATGGGCAAAATGTTATATCACACGATATATTTTTAGTCCCAAGTTTATTCACAATCCTCAAGACATGCTCAAGGATCCAGCCTTGTTTTATTTCCAGCTCCTTTGGGAATGAGTGCAAAGTGTGCTGGTTCCCTCAGCATGTTATCAAATTTATTTTTATTCGCAGGCTACCTTGTCTTACCGGGGACTACCGTAGAAGTACGCAGTCTCTTATTCTTAAACAGCAAAATAATCTTCATGAACAGCTCTCAGAATACAGAATATCAGCCCCTTGAGCCTAAAAGTTGACTTTTTTTCGGAACTAAGTTCCGGTTGTATGTTGTGTAGAACTTGGTATGGAACTGAAGAAAGTTTAAAACCGGGTCGGGTAAAATAGTTTTCGTCAATCCTACAGCGTATATCTTCATCTCAGTATGCTGTGGGGACTGGCCAGTAATTGTTTCAGAGGAGGAGTGCAAAAAAATAAAAATAAAATAAAACTGAATTTCTCGGGGAATGTGCATGGATATTCCTTATCTTGGCCAATCAGCAAGCACTCTATAATTCTTGATTGCTCTTTCACTTGATAAAATACCAAGAAGATCAGACCGAGAGCAAGGAAATCGCATGTAGAGTGTTATACGTTAGCTCTAGCTTGCAAAAAAGCGTTATACGCTTTTGACACTCATTGATTAATAAATCAAGTTATGAGGCAAAAGGTAAACCTATTTATTTTTACCTGCCTTGCAACTCCGGTGCGCGCGTGCACAACACCATAGTACAGCTTATTAAACACGAGAGTAAAAAGAAGATGTGTCTCAACCTTACCAACCCTTGCTAATATCAGCTCTGCTTCCGTCTTCAAACCACAGTTAGCAAAACTGACTTGTAGGGTGTCTGTGAAGTGGAGCAGTCTCTGATACGCATGTACTCAGTGTGCCCGGGTATTTGGTACTTGAACCGCACTTTCCCCCAACCAACGCTCCATATTCGCATGCTGTATCGTCCACATTAGCGAGCAGATGTGTTCTAGCTGGCAATGAAGCTTTCTTATTTTCAATGCTAGAGAAAACTATATACCACGAAACTACGCTACCAAAATGGATGCCGCAAGCACAAGATTAGACGGTACTGGGAGGTTGTTATTTGTGCACATGCTTTATATAATGAGGTGTTAAAAAAGTATTGCACAACGTATTAGGTTATTTCCTCATCTGATAGACAATCAGGAGAAATAAAAAGGTGCTTAACTAAAACAAACAAACAAAAAGAACAAATTATTTACATTGCACCAGTGGATTGTTTGACACGTTCGAGGACCAGGAATCTGTAATCATGGTACAACGGCAACGTATGAAAATTTGAGCTTCAGCTCATTCCATTGGCGCAACTATAACCGATCAGTGATCGAATTTTGTTCACAACCCGGAAATAAAACTGAAGTAGCCGGATCTCCTTGCGTTTCATGTTATGGACAGCACAATCTCGATTCACACAACAGCTGTTTCACGAGACGCGTGACACGTCGAGCGTGCGGGGATTTCGCTGTAGTTTTTGGATCTTTTTGCAGAAATGAAGACAAACGAGGACAAAAGGTACAAACAAACATATCGTGCACCTGATTATATACTAAGCAGAATAGATATTTGGTGTAGATTGTGAACTATTGGCTTTGAGTGATAAGAACATGACCCAGTCCGTGTTCACATATTTAGCGAGGCAAGCTGGAATATGCCGGAGTACTTTTCGGCTGAAAATTGTTGTAAATTTTGTATTCAATGTCTATGAAGCATGTATGTATAACTGTAAGACCTGAGATTGCCTAAATTGCACTTATTTTGGCTGAAATATTTGTTTGAGTATTGATTTGTGTCGCGCCGAAACCCCAAAACTGTCAAGTCAGAAGGGTCAAATTTCATTCATGTGCCCCGTGAGTTTCGCGTTCCCAAAAATTCATTTCATATGTTGCCCAAAGTTTCAAAAACATATTATGAAAGCTCTTGAGATTGCTTTTTAATGTAAAATGGTTTTTGTTGTTTGAAATTAGGTACCGGGTGTGATTTTCGGCCTTCAAATTTCGACAAAATTTTCCTCCCGCGAAATCCTCAAAATTTTGTAAATATTTAAAACTCTGTAAAATATTCTAGTCGCAATCAATTCAAGGGCACAACCACTCAAAATGCGTGTTCAAACGTCTTAATTGTGATAAAAAGCTTTGTAGCTTGAATTATATTTCAGTTAGATTCAAATCGAGCTCTTTCCGTAGCCCGGTCTAGGGCCTCGAAAAAGCGATGTGGCAGAGGTTATAAAGTGCCCGAACTTGACACCATCCATGTGACCAAAATATTTACCCGATGAAAGTAAAATTTATATTGTCATTAATAGAATACCTAGGGTAGTCCACAGAATTTTTTTCGAATTTTCAGAAAATTTTTATAATTCCTACCTCTGGTCGATATTTACAGACATCCGTTCTTAAGTAAAGAAAAGGAGAAGAAAAAAAAACATTAAAATTATATCTTAAAGTGCATATGAAGCGAAATTTTTCATTAGCTTGTTCGAAAGAGCTTTCAAGATGATGAAGAACGGCGTTTATTTTATTGTGATAGCACTCTAGGTTGTTGAGTTATTCAAGGTTTTTCATTTATGCAAATTAGAGGACTTGTGACGTCACAAGGTGGACACAAAATGAAGTAAAATCACAAAATATGAGATATCTGTGCAAATACTGAGTCTACAGGGTTGAAATTTTTCAGGGTTGATGTCCTGCCAGAACTACATATTGTGATAGTGGTGATGATGTCACCATAGCAAATACTCGTTACCATATCTCTACCTTTCCAAAGGATAAAATCAGAGTTTCTCTCCCCAAGAAGTGCTGTTTGCTCTTGACGTTCATTCAGTGGGTGCGAACAAATATGGACATTACACAGCAGAAGTATAAGAAAGTGTGTTAGACTCTGGAGCAATAAATAAGCCATTTCTCATTTGGGAAGGTAGAGGTCTGGTAACAAGTATGTTGCTATGGTGACGTCATAACCACTATCATAATGTGTAGTTCTGGCAGCACATCAACCCTGCAAAATTTCAACCCTGTAGACTTAGTATTTGCACAGATATTCCATATTTTGTGATTTTACTTCATTGATTGTCCACCTTGTGACGTCACAAGTCCTCTAATTTGCATAAATGAAAAACCTTGAATAACTCGGCAACCAAGAGTGCTATCACAATAAAATAAACGCCGTTCTTCATCATTTTGGAAGCTCTTTCGAACAAGCTAGTGGAAAATTTCGCTTCATATGCACTTTAAATGCAAAAACTATAATTGCTAATATGTCATATCCTAGATTAATCTAATCAGAAAATAATTGTTACATCGATCACTACATGTACATCCAAGTGACATGCGGGTGGTCAGGGTCGAAGCTTTTCTTTTTATAGAACTCATTACATTGTTTTTAAATAATGATAGGCTTAAATTAGAGGTCCTGAGTTTATCAGGCAGGTTGTTCCATAAATAGCGTAATCTATTGAAAAAAACTGCCTTTGAATAATTCGGTTCTCACGTTGTTAATTTCTAACTTATTACTAGAGTATGACCTTAATCTTTTGTCTGAGCAAAAGTCAAAATATCTTTCAGCTGAATATCTTTCAGTTTTTATAATTATATGAAAATTGCAAACAAAATTTGGAACTCTTAAAACACATGCACAGCATCATTTCACTAAATCAGAGAGAGCAAAACCTTACTTTCATAAAACTGGGTTAAAGAATTTTTATTCATGGATAAATTAGGTGCCATTCCCTAATTCTGTTTAGAAGATAATATAGAACTAAATTTTGGTTCTTTAAACTGTTGTCAGGGCCTGACTACATGTATGTAGGAACTAACTTATCAGTGCCCAATATGCACTTTGATTTTTCTTATTGTTGGACAGTAGTATAGTAAGCCGTTGGGGACTGGTGCCCTTGTCTTCCCTTGTCATGTACGTTCAAAAGATTTGTAACGTATGTATATTAAGCTGCTGGGGTGTTCAGACTAATGAGCAGGTTCAACCAAAACATGATGAAAGAACACCCTTTTGAAGATCAGAGAAGCAATGAGGATAAAGATTAGTGAGATGGTAAAGTTAGAAATACTTTAGCCTAGCATCAATATCACTGGTAAAATAGTTTATCAAGTGAATGCTTTGCAAACAAAAAAAATTGATTCAAACTCTCACACAAAGGAGCATACAAAGAAAAAGTGGTGTTTGAACATTCTCATTCTTTGAAAGGGTAACTGCTACAAGCACAAATATTGAAAATTATAAATATATTTTATTTTTTCCAGAGGAAATAAAAACAAAACGGGTGATAAATAAACTTCAAGTCAACCCTCAACTCAATTGTCATCCTTGTAGCTTTGTTATTGATTTTCTAGATGTGTTTGAGCTACTTATCTCATTGGCCAAAATACAAGTCATGGTACTTGTATTAACCACTCTATATACACTGTGAAAATGTGAACTGTCAGATAGAGGCGCTTGATCTCATTCTTTTTTTCCAAAATATACAATTCAGTAGCACCAGTTTAGCAGTCTTTAAAAAAATTTTTTGATGAAAATGTTGAATGAAAGATAATTGTGGTTTTTTGTCCCTTGGTAACTAGTAATTCCACCCAAATTAATGAAATATTTAATGTTCACAATTTTTCAACACAAAATGTTATCACTGAGTCAATGTGAGTTCACAATTAAAGGGCTCGGAGCATAACCATCCTATGTCGAATTTTGAGTCATTTTTCGATTTTGCTTGGATTTGTCTGAATTTCTGCATGTGAACTGCAATTCGATGGGAACACATTGTATGGTATTTTTTTGACTGATTCATCCAGAATCCAGAAATGCGTTTTTCCTTACGTACACCAAGAAACCAACCTTCCATGGGAGTGGTTTGCAAGTTGCATTACATCTTCTTTCAATCGAATTGCAGTTTACATGCAACAATTCGGGCAAATCCAGGCAAAATCGAAAAACAACCCAAAATTCGACATAGGATGGTTATGCTCCGAGGCCTTCAATTGACGTTAAGCTCATTTGTATGCGTACCGTATTAATATTCATACGTGAATTATGTGAACATTTGTGAGGAGTACAACTAAAACTGGACGTGAAATGATTGACGGGTAGAAAGGATTGTTTGATAGTGTGACGTAGACTATAAATTTGGCGGTTAAAACATCGATTAAGCTCATCGGATACGAAACTTACGTGAGTGCTGGAGCTGCGGATCGCTACATATTAACTGCATTATCGGTTTGCCTTCCCACCTGGTGATCGAAGGACGTCATGAAAAGTCCGGAGATCCGCAAGTTCTTAACGTTTCTGAAAGAATCCAGTTAGCGTTTTCTCTGTGCTTACCAAATGACGATGAGATATTAGCGTTTTGGAGTACAGAGTAGAAGCCAGGCGGAAAAAGTCTGAAAACAACTCTCGTCTCAAAAGCGGCGCGTCGTTGCTAGTCTTGTTCCATTTCTCAAAGGTTGCGGTGCTAAAAGCTGGGAAAGCGAGAGTGGTTTTTGGAGTTTAGGGCAAAAATTGTATGTTTGAAGAGTTCTTGTTCTTCGCGCTTGGAGCAGACAATGATCCCAGAATTCATTGCGGTCAAACAGGGCGCTGTCTGAAGTCAAAACCTCTCGCGGGGGTCGGTGGGTTGGGGCAGATTATTACTTGTTTTCAGTAAAAACTCTACCTTATAAAATAACTTTGAAAACTGTGTAGCTGCTGCACCGAGGTTTCCACTGTTCATTAATTTTGAAGAGCGCATTTTTGAAACCACTCGTAACATGAAATCCCAGCTTGCTTTCACTGTTAGCCGTGAAATAGTTGGTCGAACTTCGGAAACGCTACCGAAAATTCATTCGGCACGAAGTGAAGTCTGCCCGTTTTCGATGAGTATCTTGAACACAATCCATGGAAAAGTTGCATTGGCGCGCACGGCAAACATTCAAAGCAATATTAAGCGGTACTCCTGGCGATTCGTCTGCGTTAATCAGACTACGTAAACAACGGATGATAACGTGAACGATCGCCGCAGTTATGAACACAACTTAAGCAGTAATGAAACCAAAAAAACAAAACAAAAACAAAAACAAAACAAAACGGAAAAAAAAACACCGCTTGTACGGGATTCGAACCCACAACCTCTGCGAAACCGGTGAATTGCCGTAACATCCGCGCTTGTTGGTTCGTGACATATCCGTGACTGATGAACAAGTAAGAATGAATATTTGGTAAACACGCTGCCGAATTTTAACACATAAATCACTTTTGCGTTGATCGCCTCGGTTTTTTACTTCTACGGAGGCTAATAAACTACAGCAAAAAGTATTCTCACGCGAGATAAACATTTGTGCGCGACTACAGTCATTGTGATGAGACAATCCATCACGCGTGATAAAGGGATTGAATTTCATGCAAATTTTTTTACGTTTTGGAGCCAAGTTGATTTCACAAAAGAGTTAAGTATTTCTGTCAAATTCTTTCACTGTCGTCATTTACGTTATTTTTTATAAGATTTTCATTCCATTGTTTTCCACTTGACGATGAAAATGAATCCATCAAAAACGTTTCAACTGACGAGACCACGCGCAAGTTTTAATTTACTACGCAACACAACGTTCTGAGCAAACGAAACATGACGGAAAACAGTGTACTCTTAGGACTCTTAATTTTTGCTCTAGAACATCTGATTAACTCAAATTTTTGCTGTAGGTCACCAATAGGAGTTGTCTTGGCAAAAAGTTTCTTCAATTCAAAACAGCTGTCTTTAATATTTTGTGATCTTTCAGCCGTCGGCAAGCTTTTTGCGCACTGATTTAGAATCAACCGAGGTTTTTGTATGCTGGATTTAAGATGTACACTGTATTTAAGACAAACAACCGACTTTAGCGCTGTGTTATATCGGCCAAAGCCTTTCCGAAATAACTTAGAGTCAACCAAGGCAACTAGGCGCTGTTTTCGACTCGGACGAACCCTTAAGTCAAGCTGATTCGGACTCAAACAACCGCGCTTTAACGCTAGCATTGACGTTAACATCAACCCTAACCCTAACCATGTCCCTAACCCTATCCCTAACCCTATCCCTAGCTCTAGCCGACGCTCTAGCCCTAATGTTAAGTCCAACCTAAACCCAACAATAACCCTGAATCTCTTCGGAGTGAGTGCTGTTTTCAGGTCGGACAAAATCTTTGCGCGCTGACCTGAGATTAACCAAGGCTACTGTGTGCTGTTTTTTTTTTAAGTCAACCACGAATATTGCGCACTGTTTTCGTGCCAAGCGAGCTTGTCGAGTGTTATGATTAAGCAAAAACGACACATTGCGCATTACTTCTAACTGAACAGAAACGTTCTGTGTTCTCTTAAATCGGTTACGAGCATTTGGCGCTTAGTCTTTCACGCAAAGAATACCCTTGGGCATTGTTAATTAGCATACCCCACCAAAGATATGAAGGGCTCGGAGCATAACCATCCTATGTCGAATTTTGAGTCAATTTTCGATTTTGCTTGGATTTGTCTGAATTTCTGCATGTGAACTGCAATTCGAAGGAAACACATTGTATGGTATTTTTTTGACTGATTCATCCATAATCCAGAAATGCGTTTTTCCTTACGTACACCAAGAAACCAACCTTCCATGGGAGTCACAAATTAATGTGATCAAGTAAGCTGAAGCCACTCAAAAGGCACTAAGGCCACATGGTAGCGGGCATTACCCTTAAATCTGCCAAAGCAAAGACTGAGCCCAAGCATTAGCAGCCATGGACAGCTGTTTCGGCCTTATTAGGCCTCATCAGCATGGCATAGCTAATGCTCAGGCTCAAGTACCCACATATCAATAAAACAAGCAATGAAAACGTAAAGCTTTACGCCTTACGTTTTCATTGCATGTTTTCATTGTTTTCAAATAAGCTGTATGTACCTGGAGAAAAATCGTTGAGCAGGGTCGCACCACCAACACAAACTCAGCCCACTTATGGCATGATCCATGCAGGATTGATTTTTATTTCTAACCCCGGCCACTTTGGTGGAAGGCGAGTGCTCTCATCACTGTGCCGATTCCCTACTCCCCAGCAATAATTATGCTATTAAACTGTTATTATATGATAAGGTGAATAGTTTGCGCATTGTGATTGGTTCTTAGCTATGATCTATTAGAGGACAGATGCACAGATTATGTCATCGCGACCCACTTTATTCCAGAAATGTGAAAATAAACAAGTTTTTCGCTTGCATTTTGTTTCTTTATTATATAAAACAAATAGATTCCATATTGCCGTGCGTCTGTTCAGTAATAGATCACAGAAGACGTCAAAATGTGGTAAAAACATCACACACTCGCCTGCGGCTCGTGTGCCACTTCTTTGTTTTTACCACATTTTGACATCATCTGTGATCTATTACTGAACAGACGCACAGCAACATGGAATCTATTTTGTTAAATACATGCACATACAGGTAAATACACATGTAGCATGTTCTTTAAAAGTTCTACATTACATTTACATCTCAATCAAAAGTCTGTTTAGTGTTCTTTCAGTGTACAGTACAGTTGATGATTCAACTTTGAAGGTTCCAGCTAGCCTAACAAAATTTCCATTTCAACTCAGACTGAGTATGGACAAGATGCCTGTCATAAATACATGTATTAGGGAAAATTAGTTTAACTACATGTATTTAACCAGTCATGATCTAATAAAACTGTAAACAGTTACATATATCCTCAAACCCACAAAGTCTAAAACAAAATCATACATGTATACACTGTAGTGTGCACATGTGGCACCATCATGCTTAATGACATAGTTGTGACATGGCCGGCTTATGTAAAGTTGTATGCCTTGCAAATGGTTTGTAAGCTAGACATGTCAATGAAATTACCTGCAACAATGCAATAAACTCTTACAAGTTCAAAAGTATCGTTGAATGAACTTCCACTGACAAGTTCAGAAGTACCATTTACACTGTAAGTGCCAGCTAGTCTCATTGGTTTAATAAGGTACTGAGTAGACAATGTAGCTTCAATTAAGCTACAACAGTAGAATGATGCTGCTACAATCAGGTATCCTGTTTTCACTTTTAAATAGTAGCATTATTCTAGTGATATCATTGTTAAATATAGAGCCTAAAGATACTACAGTAATCATTAAATGACTAACATTAAAGACTATTCTATACAATCTACTTAAACCTCTCAATATTCAGCTTTTGCATGTTGTTGAGTCTCCACAACAGAGAATTACTGACAGTAATTATATTTTTGTCAAATTGCAAAGAAAAATTAAGGACCTTTTTAAAGCAGTTCCTAATATTAATATTTAAGAACAAACTAGAAATTGTCCAACTTGCAGATCACAATTCCCTTTTGGTCACTAAGCAAAGAAAACCCTACATGTGCGATGCATAAAAGTGCAGCAGAAACTTAACCGTTTGGCAGTGGAAGGCAAATACTGCAGAAATCTAATGAGAAAGTCAGTTTAACTCAATGAAAGTAACTTAAATGTTTTAGCAGTACCTGACAGAATCTCTCCAATGACTTGTAACACTGCAATTGCCTTTATACTGTTTCAGCTTTTTGACAGTTGTTTAATTCGTAAATCAGCAAAACCATCAGTTAGTTTTATCTCCCATGTGCAATTGAGGATAATTAATGCAGGAAAAATGACTGGTAAATGTCACATTTCACATGTAAAAGAATTTATACATGTATATTGATCCTCACTATAAGTTAAAGCCAACTGTGAGGCTCATTTAAAGATATTAATCAAAAATGACCCTCATTGGGCTTCACTGAATACTTTCATGTACAGTACTGCTCAGAGATAAGCGGCCAACCCAAACGCAAAACATGCGCACGTTTTTTGCGTTAATGCGGTTCAAAAAAACACGTTAGAAAACGCATTTCTTCTGCACATTTTATCCATTGTCATTCACTGTGCACAGTAAATTTTCTTTGTGTGACATTGTTTTGAAAGACAATGACTCGTTGTCTCGCAAATGCCGCCAACAAGTCATGCGGATTGAAATTTGCATGATGTTCTAAACATCGGAACGAAGTGCATCATATTACAAACACTTCCACAAGTTGTAGGAGCTTGAGTTGTCTACAGTGTAAATTGCTACTTCCTCTGGGTAATGTACATGTACACACCAGCTGGGAAACAACCCTTGTAAAGTCATTTGAAACAATTAATATTCATCATAATGTATACACATGTATAAATTTTTTGTTTCACCTTTCACTTGTCTCGACTCCATTTTTCTACCAAAATTAATACATTCCGACCAAATGGGTTTTGTCAAGAATAGATACATCAGTCAGAATATAAGACTCTTAAAGTGCTACTACGATCAGAAAATCACTTGTCTTTTTTCCACAAATTTCGAAAGTATGTTTGCTTAACACCCGACTCGCGAAATTTCAAGCTTTGATTTCAAGCAGAAGACTGTTTACTTTGAGCGCAACTTTTTAATTTAACGGTCCACCATTACTAACTTCAAAATCTTAAGAGAACTGGATCGAGGACGAAATGATGTAAAAAGCTCACAAGAGTAAGAATGCAGCGTGTGTAAACCAGGCTGATTTAGTATGCAGCACGGGAATTTTGAGCTTTCAGACTCTCAAACCCGTGTTTTGCATACTTAATAACCTGCATTCACACACTGCAATTTTAAACCAGTGCGCATATGACGTCATTTTATATCTTGGATCCAGCTCTCCGAGGCCTAATCGGTCAGCTACGAACGTGAGTAATGGCGGACCGTTAAATTAAAAAGTTGCACTCAAAGTAAACAGTCTTCTGCTTGAAATTAAAGCTTGAAATTTCGCTAGTCGGGTGTTAAGCAAACACACTTTCGAAATTTGAGGAAAAAAGACAAGTGATTTTCTGATCATAGTAGCACTTTTAAGTTATCTAATTGAATAACCAGAGCTTAAAAAAATCTCAGGAATCTTCCTTTTTGTGGACTCTGAAAAAGCTTTTGACTCAATAGAGAGAAGATATAATGAAAACTTTTCAACTTTGGACCATCGATAAGAAATTGGTTTTCTGTTCTCTATAATGGTGGCAAAACAGAAGTTATGAACGCCGGCTTTATGACAAATAATTATTTTGAAGTTTTGAGAGGCATATATCAGGAGTGCCCTGCCTAGGCCCAGCTTCCCTGTTTATCCTAGCAGTGGAGTGACTGGCTTTAAAAATCACACAAGAACCAAACTGTAGAGGTACAGTCATGTATTCATCTCCCTAACTCTCAAGACTGAGGCTTAAATGATGACTCTATGCTCATACTTGATGGACTGCATGTTCCTGTCAATTTTATAAACTTGGTAAAATCTCCATGGCTTGCTTGGATTGGTAGACTACTAAATAATTTGGGTGATGCCTGGAAGGCCATACCAAATTATTACTTTGAGAAATATGGAGGCCTACATTTTCTTCTTAAATGTAACCATATAATGTTTCAGCAAGTTCAGATAAAAACATGAGAAAACTTCGCCATATAATTTTTTTTCCTTGTTCAGGCAGCGTAGTGTGATAGAAAAAAAAAAAGAAAAAAACATATCAGCCAACAAAATGGGAAAAGAATGTCTTGGATTAAATTTAAGCACACTGGTCGATGAAGATGATAGCCTGCATAACAGGCGCTTATTTAGCCCAGCGCCAAGCGGGAGAGATGGAGTGCGAGACAATTATAAAAGGGGAACAGAAAAATAAGTGCCTGTCGCCAGTCTATTGTTCATGCCCTTCCGCCCCTGAAACAACCACAAAATTCAACTGTGTACAGTTACAGTAGTTTTGAATTGACCAATGAAAAAGCGTTCAATCATTTGCGGGAAACTTATCAGTAGATTTCTTGCGCATTTAGTTGTCCGAGGAGAACTAAGAGCAGATTTTTGCAAGCATTGCCGGCAGACACATTTAGCCTACTTCTACGAGAGGCAGAAAGCAATTACAAGAGTGTATTGTTTATGATAATGAATTTGATGGAAACAGAAGTGCTTGTACATGAGGTGTTTTAATTTAAGGGTAAAAATTCAATGGAGTGTGGAAAGTTTGATAATTCAAAGAATTTGCTAAACAACAGCACTGATTACTGAGTTTATGCTGCTTTTCTTTTACAAGGTGCCATAAAGAATGCTGTGGATAGAATATCGGCCAAGGCGGTCAATCACAAACCGCTGTGAAGTACAACAAAATAGCGCTTGGTGTTGCCTCCTGTCTTTCAACGAGGGGTCGGTACAAAACGTGGACCCCCCTTCTGGACCCCCTTCTGGACCCCCATCTGGACCCCTTCTGGACCCCCTTCTGGACCCCCTTCTGGACCCCCTTCTGGACCCCTCGATTTTTCTGTTGAAAAATAATAAAATGATATTTAACAGTCTTCGCTTTGGATTTCAACTTCGGCCGGTTCGTTGATAGTTATAGACAGTATTACAGTAATCGCGAACATTAGCACAGCCAGTTGCCATTTTCATCCCGAGAAAGACTTGCTTTGAATTTCGCTGAATTTGCGTTGCTGACTTTTGTTGTTGTTACTAAATACTTAAGAATTTTCTCGCAAAGGTTAGATAAACGTTAAATATGCAAATCACTGTTCAGCTTTCAACTGGGCTTCGAAGAATGTGAACCGAGCTCAAAAACTGTATTTTTTTTCTGTTTGGATTAGAATAAGCACTGCTAGTTAATGTTGTCACTGCAGCAAAAAGGTGAGCAATGTTTTCTTCCACGCTGGCAAAATATAGGCTATGTCTACACTATACCGGATAACTCTTGTGCCGGCACGAAAATCATATCGGATAGGGCTTTTGTTCACATCCAAAACGATGATTTCGGCACGGTTTTTGCGTCGGAGCGATGCTGGGCCGCTGCGGTCTTGAAAGTGAATCGTCACATATCGGATAGGTTTTCGTGACACTTTCTGGAGTAGTGTGAAGAAAGAATCGAAGCGAAACGGAAATCAACAACTAGGAGCAAGGATTGATTCTAGTGGAAAGATGGCGGCGGTTTTGGGCCACTGCCGTTCACTCCAAGCCGGAGTATTTTTCACAACGGCATAAAATGCTATCCGGCATAGTGTAGACATAGCCATAGTCGAAAGTAGCCTGTGTACTGAGGGGAGGGGCGGCTGTACACAGGCTAAGTCGAAAGCCTCTGGATGATGATGGAATGAAATATGATCACTCTGGTTGCCTAGCACGTGACATAAATCTGCCACCGATAATAATCTCACATTCTCCGAAAGCCAGTTAAAAGCTGAACAGTAATTTGCATATTTAACGTTTATCTAATCTTTGCGAGAAAATTCTTAAGTATTTGGTAACAACAACAAAAGTCACCAACGCAAATTCAGCGAAATTCAAAGCAAGTCTTTCTCGGGATGAAAATGGCAACTGGCTGTGCTAATGTTTGCGATTACTGTAATACTGTCTGTAACTATCAACCAACCGGCCGAAGTTGAAATCCAAAGCGAAGACTGTTAAATATCATTTTATTATTTTTCAACAGAAAAATCGAGGGGTCCAGAAGGGGGTCCAGAAGGGGGTCCAGATGGGGGTCCAGAAGGGGGTCCAGAAGGGGGGTCCACGTTTTGTACCGACCCTTCAACGAGAGTGAAGTCGTCGGCGTATTTAACTTATAGAAACAGTGATCCTTCAGCATGGTGGTTGTAAGGCACATGACATTTCTTTCAACTCTTGGACTTGCTCTATAGTTATTGCCAATGAGAAAATGGCATGACCTGTCTTGCACTTCACTAGCTCGAAGATTTTTGAGTAAAACTGGCGAATTAAACTTTTACCAAACCCAGTAGGCAACCAAGCCAACACATCTCTCCTTTCTACCAACACCACAATACATCTTTTCTTTTTCTTCTTGAGATTTTCGACGGGAAGAAATCAAGCGCAAGCTTGACAGCTTCATCGAAAACTCACAGTACACCATGCACCATGTTTGTTATTTGTTGTGTACATCTTTTCTCACTTCAGTATCACATGGTATGAATTGACGAATCAGTGTTTTCCGATCACCAGACGATTGGTTGGAAGAGCAAACTGAACAATAGACTGGCGACAGGCGCTTATTTTCCTCTTCCTGTTGTCTCGTGTTCCGTGCTCGCATCTCGCGCTTCCATCTCTCCCACTTGGCATTCGGCTAAATAAGCCCCTATTATGCAGGCTATGAAGATGATTGACCTATGTTTACTGCAGTGTGACATTAGAGTTTAAGCCCCTGCAGATGGATACAAGAACAGCAATTAATGCCAGAGGTCAGTACAACTGGTGCCGGTGACCTTGCATTTCTGAGAATTTGGGAAGAAAAACACTTTGAAGAACCCAAAAAATTATTAACTGGTCCATAGTAACTTTCCAATGTACATGTACTGTAAATAGTTTTGATTCAAAGTCTTATATATTCATTTGCATTTTTTGTTGTTATCAATGTTATCCTTTAGACAAGTAGAAAAACAGTACAGAAGTAAACTCAAAATGACAGGTTGCTGTTTAAATAGTTTACCCAGGTTTTGCCATACAGTTTTTAGGCAATGTACAATGTGTAAGTTAGAAAAGACAGTGGTTCATGTTTGGATGTGCATAAATTATTGAGTAACAAATGGCACTTGGAAAGTTTGGAGAGCACTCAAAGAGGTAGAGCTGCTCTCGCCAAAGTCTTGTGCTTCCTTCATGCTCTCCAAACATTTTATGTGTACGATGACTTGATATACTGTATGCAAACTAAAGTATGAACCAATAATTATTGTTAAATGTAGTCTTGCATGCTTCAAACATCAGCCTGATGATGAATGAATTTTTCTTAGAGAATTGCTCCTTGATATTGGAACATTGCTTGCTGTACAAATACTATCACTGGATACAAATGCACACAATAAAGAGTCATAGCTAGACTGTATGATACAGGCATGACCAGTATAATGTGCATCTTTATGATAACAAACATGAAGACATTAGCCCAAAGTATCGTGTGAAACTTTCATAAAAATCAAACTGCTGAACAAGTAAAATACCTAAACCTATGTGTATAGAGTCCAATGGACTGAATGGAATGTCTTGAGTAATGGCTGACCTAGTTTGTAGTGGACATGAAATTTATATATGTTTGCTCTAAACATGACTGCAGACATACAGTAGTCCAAGAAAATCAATTTTTTGAAGGGCCATTGCCTCAAGAATCAAAGTTGCTTTTTATAATTACATGTTGTAGTCACAGCTGATCACTAAGAAGAAACAAAATTAAAAAAAAAAAGATATTACCAAAGGGCAACTGGAATTTAATTTTTTAAGTACAATGGTAAGACTCTGAATGGTAAATTAAACAGAATGGTCCTCTTTGTAATTTATTTTGTCTATTAGCTGGCTTTCTGTCCACTCAAACACAGGTGCAATCTTAGAATAATTTATCTGTGAGTGACTTGCTACCTGGGTACCAAATTCTAATAAAACTCCCGCAGAGATAAATGAAAGTTCCACTTTGGTAATCATGTGTTGTTTCCTCCAAAATGTTCCACAGTTTTTCATCCCAGTAGGTAATATGGGCAAAGTCAGCTTTATGCTAATTGTTAAAATTTGCAGAATGTAACTTGTCTGTAACTTGGTCATGATCGGAGTACTACATGTAGGATATAGCATGAATTAAGACTAGTACAAAATTTCTGTTTCCAACACTAGTCTTTTGCATTGTATTCTATAATTGAACAGGAAGAAATTAAAAGCTTGCAGCTTTATCGAATATTTCATTGGTTTAAAATTCATTAAAAATTGACAGTTTATTTTTACTAAATAACTAATCTCATCACAATGAAAATCTCTGCTTGATTGTGATCTGTACTTTGTTTATCTTCTACACTAAGCATACATGAAGCTTCTTTTTGTAAACTGTATGTGCTTGCTCTCCATTTACAAGGATACATTTTCAAAGGTGAACAAAAAGGCATGCAGTAAGCAGGTGCCTCCTACTAAAGGACTCACCATTAAGTAAAGAAATACTCAAGAATACTTCCGCAAATTTTCAAGGCATATCAAAGTCAATTTCAGTTTCCCATTACAAACGTTTGAGTTGGTAGAATACAAATATTCTTAATGGTGTACTTGTAAAACTCGATCTATACAGTCAATCATACAGTCATGTAAAGCAGTGCCATGAGTCAGCCATACGCATAACTATTATGCTTATTTGTGTCGCTGGTTTTGCACCCCCGGCAAGAAGTAATCATTAACCAGGTAATGATCTACTGTAAAACGACAACTCAGACACTTTCACTGAGGTACCAGAATAATTATTACTTTCAGATGGGTGAATTCACATACTACATATCTATAAGTGCTTCAGCAGTTGATTTCACGAATGGTTTTCACTACAATAATTATTATTTTCAGTTTATACATGAATTCACATACTACATACTGTATCTATAAGTTCTTCAGCAGAATTGATTTCACGAATGGTTTTCAGAAATGAGGGAAGCATGGTTAATTTCCATCAGTGCTCCCCTTTCTACTTGTTTGAATATTTTCCAAACCACAAAAAAAAATTAATACATGTGAGGTATTTGGCTTGTGTTAACTCTTGGAATTGAAAGGTACATGTATGAAGACAACTGATGACATTCCAAAGCATAATTTAATATATATGAGCTTAATTCAAAGTGGAAACACAACAACTTTAACCTTCTAAAGAAAAAACACAAGACTGAGTACTAAAAGTTTGTGTACAGCTGTGCAAAGAGTATTCTGATTGACAGCTAGGGTGCTAGTTAAACCTACTTTAAATCTTACCACATTCGTCACTAACCTGTAATATGCAAAGGCTAAAATTAATGCAGCTTACCTCGTTTATTTTTTGTTCATCTTGCCAGTGAGTGAAGCCAATCCACAATGGGAAGAAAAGCTTTAACAGTTTCTTGAAAATGATTGTCTTAATTCAACCAATCCCCAAGTTACCACAACCACTCGATCAACAAAGTGTCACACAAGAGAAGACTAAACCTCACCGCTGACTAAGTCGTTTCCAGTTCTCAACTAACCCGAGATCATGCTCACGAGGAGAAAAGAGCTGGGCGAAGACAGAGAGGGCCACAGGCTCCTCGTTTTCATTTATCGGAATAGCTTTAATGTGTCTCTACTGTCTTTAAATTTAAGTATTTGTTCCCGAGGGATTTTGGCCCAAATGCCAAACTGTACGGGTCCTCAAATGATCCCAGGACCACAAATGATCCCCAAATTGGACCGCAAATGATCCCGAGAAAAAATAAGGAATGGCATGGATTGATATAAAAATATACACAGATTAGAAATGTTGAAATATTCCATAGTTGTTGTTGTTGTTTGTGGAAAATCTGTGACGTTCTGCTGAGTAAAAAAAAAAAATTTTATTTAAGGGTCAAAGATTTTGTTGATTTCAGGACCTTTTGCATAGCCCAATAATTGATTGTGTAAAGATGTACTTGTTGCGATCGTGGACTGGGAGTTCGCTTGATGTCATCTGTTTATTGTGTTGAATATTCTAGAACGTTCAAGGACATGCTTAATTGTATTTCCATTGCTATCCGGTATATGAAGGCCTCTCCCAAGTGTGCTCCGAAACGCAGACTTTTGAGCAACTTTTGGCTTTTCGAGTAGCTTTTTACGGTTTTAAGCAATCTCGAGCAAGTTTTGCCTTTCTGAGCAACTTTTGAACAAATAAAGCACACATCAAGCACGAAATAGTGAATAATTTGATAGAAAACTCCATTTTTGGGAATTTATTGAATGTTTATCAACTTTTTGAACAAATAACCAGTCACGTGATAACGTATCACGGGACTATTGCGATCCTTGTCAGAAGCGAATGATTCGATGCTGTCCATTATAACGGATAACCAGCCCCTGGAGAAACAGTTTTTAGTCTTCTAACCAATGCATTTGGCTCACAGCAAAAGTCTGTCCTTCAAGATTACTTTGTATATCAACCAACGTCATCTTCCGCTCTGTTATGGAACATTGTCTTACATAATCAAGTAACAAATGTAGGTAAATAAAGATTAATTGCAACGTTAAAACAAACGTTAAATTGGGTAGAATTGGATGGGAACATCCTGTGACGTAAACATTTCGTGTCCAAAATACAGGGTGTGACACTTATTTAATTGGATTAGTTTTGGTTAAAGTGCGAGTCATACACGACTCGGAAATGTAACTAAATAAACAATAGACTTGTAATGTACAAAATTAAGTAACTGGGAAATTCAGGATGTACGTAAAAGGGTGTAGACTTCCTCTTTTATCAGTAAAGTAGATAAATAGAGAACGGCTGTACGTGTAAGTTAGATTGATTGATTGAGATTGTGAAGAGATCGTGAACGGAATGTTACCAGATTGAAGGAATGTGTATCGTGGATTGCGAATAAAGTACCAGAAAGAATACAGTCCTGAGTGTTGAACCAGCGAGCGCGGCGATTTTCCAACGCTGAGAAAAATTCCGCAAAACGTGGTCCTTCGAGCCGGATACAATGTCGAACAAGAAAGTGAGATCGGGGCATCGAGGATTTTTATCCAGAATCCTGCCAGACGGTGATGCGTGCATTGAAAGTTATGTTCCCGAGGAGGACGCTACAAGAACAGTTGCAAAAGATCGTACCACTCGACGAGGAGATTTTGGCCGAACTAGTCGCTGATGATAAATCAACTGAAAGGGACATAGTAGACGAAATCGGCAAAAGCGCAACCCTCAAAGCCGACGTTACTCAGCGACTTGTGGAAATAGATGAGAAGTTGAACGTTGTGATCGCGCCGACTTCCCAGTCAAGCGAAGTTCCAGCAACAAGCGCCCAGGTGAACGTTGAACGTTGAAGGTGAACCTTTGAACTTAGCGACCCCAGCATCCACGAAAACCGTAAGAGCCAAGCTCCCCAAACTGGAGGTCAGGAAGTTCAGTGGGAAACTTCACGAGTGGCAGGAATTTTGGGATTCGTTCGAAAGCGCCATCCACCAGAACGAAGCCCTGTCGAACGTAGATAAATTCTCCTACTTGAGAGGACTGCTATTAGAGCCGGCGAGATCAGCCATTGCAGGATTTGCCTTGACTTCAGGAAACTATGGATCGGCCGTAGACTTGCTAAAGAGACGGTACGGAAAGAAGACGGCGATCCAACGAGCTCTCGTTAACGAACTGTTAAATGCACGACCAGTCTACCACGAGAAGGATATGGCAAGGCTGCGAAGTTTCTACGACCTTGTCGAGACCAAACACCGAGCGTTGCAGGCCTTGGAGGTGGATGAAGGAACATACTCGGCAATTGTTGTCCCGATGCTCCTGGAAAAGATCCCTGGCGCGGTGAGGCTTACCATCACAAGAGGAAAGGAGTACTTGGACTGGACTTTGGGGGACATGCCTCAAGCACTGCTCGTGGAGGTAGAGTTGAGAAGACCATTGCTTGACGCAAACAGCACGGGTTTCCGGGCCCAGTGAGAGCAGAAGGAGTCCACAACCGACAGCGAGTGCCCTGTTTACAAGAAGAGGAGAAGACCGCAGATGCCCGTTTTTCCTAGGAGGACACCAACCGGAGCAATGTAAGAAAGTAACGAACATTGTATAACGTAAGAGATTGTTAGTTAAGTATGGACGATGTTTCAATTGCACGGAGAGGGGCCATCGAGCCCGTGAATGTAAAATTAGCACTAATTGTAAGCTTTGTAAGGGTTCTCATCATGTTTCTCTGTGCGACTCTAAACCACAACAACCCCCAGGGGGGTACGGGTGCAGCGGTCAGCCGGTAGAAATTCCAGTAGATAATCCTAACAGTATGCTTGTGGGTACAGAAAGTAGGATCGCCCTTCAAACCGCGCAAGCTCTAATCAAGGGAGGCAGAAAGGGAAGAATGAGAGTTTTGTTTGACTCTGGGAGTCATCGTTCGTTTATAACCGCTAAGGCCGCTAGTAGTTAAGACTTAGGAATAGCAAGAAAGGAGTGGCTTAGTATCAGCATCTTTGGCCAGAGAACAATGGAATCCGGGTTACGAGAAGTCGCCCGTTTTGACCTAATGCCTCTACACGGTAGCAGTGTACATACGCTCGAAGCCTATGTTGTGCCGAATATTTCACACATAAGCAACGAGCACGTAGAGGTTGTTAAAAACGACTTCCCGCACTTGCGTGATCTGTGGTTCTCTGACGTTTGTCAGACAAAAGACGAGCTCGAAATAGATCTTTTGATCGGGGCGGATTACTTATGGGAATTCCAAAAGGGAACGACCATACGGGGGGGGGGGGGGACCCGAGGAACCTGTGGCAGTGCATACTGAGCTTGGTTGGGTGTTATCGGGCCCCCTGAAAAGGCGAGAGACAGATTGTCAGCAGGAAGTGTCAGTTCATTTCATAGCCCAAGATAGTGTAGCTTTAGACAGGGCCAGTTTAGACAGAGAAATTAACAAGTTATGAGATTTAGAAAGCATCGGAATCAAGAGCAGCGACGAAGTGCACGAATCATTTGAGAACGACATAGAGTTTTTTGGGGGAGGTATTCAGTCAAGTTGCCTTGGAAACAAGGTCACGACTCTCTTCCCAGCAATTTCAAAAACAGTTTGTCACGCATGAAAGGTCAGCTAAAACGACTCCGCAAGGAACCTAAAGTTCTGGACAAGTACGACTCTATCATCAGGGAGCAGTTGAGTTCGGGGATTATCGAGAAAGTAGCAGAATTGGAGGAAACGGGACAAACGCACTACCTACCCCATCACGCCGTCATTCGCAGGGACGCAGAAACCACGAAAATGCGAATAGTGTACGATGCATCTTCGAAGGAAGCCAAGAACGGAACCTCCTTAAATGATTGTTTGCATACGGGGCCCTCCCTAAATCCCTTATTGTTCAAAATACTTGTTAGGTTCAGGGAAAATAGGGTCACGCTAGTTGGTGACATAGAGAAGGCCTTTTTGAACGTAGCGGTAGACGAGAGAGATCGCGATAGTCTAAGGTTTCTGTGGGTTGAAGACACGCGAGACAACAACCTGGGCATTGTTGTTTACCGGTTTTGTCCCGTCGTTTTCGGGTTGAATGCCTCACCATTTTTGTTAAATGGGACCATCAGGCACCACCTAGCCACCTTTGAGGAAAGGGACTCCGAATTTGTGAAACGCATGGTAGAGGGGTTTTACGTCGACGGTTTAGTAACGGGAGAACGTACACCTGATAAGGCATTTACCCTGATTCAAAATGCGAAGGATCGAATGGCCACAAGGGGGTTCACCTTACGAAAGTGGAAAACGAATGACCCGGGATTGAGGGAGAAAATCTGTTCAAGTGAAACGCGTAAAACGAGCCGAGAAGTGGGTAGACTCGAAGACGAGGAGACTTACGCCAAGTCGAAATTAGAAGCCCAGGGTGGAGCAAAGGGGAAAGGGTACTGGGTCTGGCGTGGGATTGTGAGACCGATACCCTTAATTTTAGTTTTAAACAAGTGATCGAGAGGGTCAGGGATCTAGAAGTAACAAAGCGAAATGTGCTAAGTTTGTTGGCCAGTTTGTTTGATCCGCTGGGAATAATTAGCCCTGTGACAGTCGGTATGAAAGCACTTTTCCAAGAAATTTGTAGTAGCAAATTCGATTGGGATGGGGCTTTGACGGGAGAAATTAAGGAGAAATGGGATAAGTGGATCCAAGATTTGACAGAAACGAAAGGGATTCGAGTCAATCGGTGTCTCTACGACATGGGGAAAGAGAGTGTGACAGAGTCTTATTTACACGGGTTTGGGGATGCAAGTAAGAAGGCCTACTGTGCCATGGTTTATTTTGTCCATCGAACTACAGACGGGAAAACCCATGTGAGATTAGTAGCCAGTAAAACGAGGGTCGCTCCGCTGAAAGAGCTGACGATTCCGCGCTTAAAGCTAATGTCGGCGAGAATACTTGCCCAGCTTGTGGATACGATAAAGCATGCGTTACAATCACAGTTGAAAGTAGATGGCGTGAGGTTCTGGCTGGATAGCAAAGCAGCTCTCAGCTGGATACAGAACAGGGGGAATGGAAACAGTTCGTGCGCCATCGAGTAAATGAAATTTTGAGGCTGACTGCGAAAGAAGATTGGTCGTATTGCTCCACTGACGAAAATCCTGCTGACCTCGGGTCCAGAGGAGTGTTCGCTTCCCAGCTCAAAAATAACCAACTTTGGTGGCGTGGACCGTCTTGGCTCCATACGGAGACAAACGAATGGCCAGTGACGAGAGAAACCTATCAAACCCAGAGAGTCAACTGGAGGAGAAGAAATCCGCGACAGTTTTGCTGACCGACATAGAACATCCGTCAGGTGTCGCCGCCATGATAGATGTAACCAATTTCAGCACCTTACACAGGCTTGTCAGAGTAACAGCTTGGGTGAGGCGCTTTGTCAAGAATGCAAGGGCGCGCGTAACACAAGTGGAAAGGTCTACTGGAAGACTGGGAGTAGAAGAGTTAAAATGCGCCGAAGTGGAATGGCGTAAATCGGTCCAAAATGATCTACGTAAGCTGCATAACTTCAAACAACTAGTGAGGGAGCTAGGAATAAAGGCAGAGAAAGACGTTTTGAGGTGCGAAGGTCGCTTAGTTAATTCAGATTTAGAGAGCGAAGCTAGAAAACCTGTAATCTTACTTAGAAAGCACAAGTTTACTCGTTTAGTTGTGGAAGAATGTCACCAGAGAGTGCACCACAGTGGAGTGAGAGGGACGTTAGCTGAGCTACGATCCAGTTTTTGGGTCCCAAGAGGAAGGCAAGTGGTAAAGGGAATTTTGGGTGAGTGTGTCACGTGTAGAAAGCTAACTGGGAAACCCTACAATGCTCCACCAACAGTAGCGCTTCCTGACTTTAGAGTTAAAGAAGCGCCCCCATTCTCGAGGGTCGGGGTAGATTTTGCGGGCCCACTCTATGTCAAAGAAAAATCTGGTCAAATGGGTAAGGATTACATTGCATTGTTTTCGTGTTGCGTGACTAGAGCGGTGCGTCTGGAGTTAGTGGAAGATCTGTCAGCTGCCGCGTTCAGGAGATGTTTGCGAAGGTTCATCGCTAGAAATGGAACTCCTGTCTTGACTGTTTCAGACAATGCCAAAACATTTCAAGCTACGGAGAAAGCTTTAACTAGATTGTTCGATCACCCAGAGGTCAAAGCCGATTTAGAGCGTGACAGAATAGAGTGGAATTTAACCTTGAAAGGGCACCCTGGTGGGGTGGGTTTTTTGAAAGAATGGTTGCTAGCGTAAAGCAGTGTCTCAGGAAAACACTAGGTACCGCAAGACTGTCTTTCGATGAATTGTCAACCATCCTCACTGAAGTAGAAGGTACACTCAACTCGAGGCCATTGACATACGAGTACAACGAACTGGAAGAAGTACTAACGCCGTCCCACCTCATTTATGGACGAAGGGTCAAAACCTTGCCTGATGAAATCGCAGAACCGGACGACGCTATGAATCAGGAAGGATGCTCCGCGAGGTTTAAATACCTCAGCATCAAATTAGCTCATTTCTGGAACCGTTGGCGAAAGGAGTATTTAGCGAGCCTGCGAGAGTTTCATAAGAACAAGTCAGATAGGCAGGATAGAATTGTGCAACTAGGAGATGTAGTTGTAGTGTATGAGGAAGACAGGAAACGGGGAAAATGGGCATAGTAGAAGGTTTAGCTACAGGGAGAGACGGTAATGTTAGAGGAGCTCATGTCAGAGTCATTACAAAGGGGAAACCGGTCCACCTCTCCAGGCCAGTGCAAAAGCTCTACCCTTTAGAGATTCGGAGTGAGGGGGAGGAAACACGGACCAACAATGCCCGCAGTCAAGTTGCAGAAGTCTCCACCAGAACATCTCTTCGGAGAAATGCAGCATTAGATTCTAGATGGAAAACGCAACTTATGCTTGACTCATAGACGGGGGGAGTGTGTTATGGAACATTGTCTTACATAATCAAGTAACAAATGTAGGTAAATAAAGATTAATTGCAACGTTAAAACAAACGTTAAATTGGGTAGAATTGGATGGGAACATCCTGTGACGTAAACATTTCGAGTCCAAAATACAGGGTGTGACACTTATTTAATTGGATTAGTTTTGGTTAAAGTGCGAGTCATACACGACTCGGAAGTGTAACTAAATAAACAATAGACTTGTAATGTCCAAAATTAAGTAACTGGGAAATTCAGGATGTACGTAAAAGGGTGTAAACTTCCTCTTTTATCAGTAAAGTAGATAAATAGAGAACGGCTGTACGTGTAAGTTAGATTGATTGATTGAGATTGTGTTTGACTTATTATCTAGGATTCATTTGTAATTTTTAAGTATTGTAAAGTTTTTGTAAATAATTGCGTAATTCAGCCTTTTGCTGCGATGCAGTTTTTAATAAACTATCTATCTGTCTATCTATCTGTGAAGAGATCGTGAACGGAATGTTACCAGATTGAAGGAATGTGTATCGTGGATTGCGAATAAAGTACCAGAAAGAGTACAGTCCTGAGTGTTGAACCAGCGAGCGCGGCGATTTTCCAACGCTGAGAGATTCCGCAAAACGCTCTGGCAAGACGTAGCTGATGTGCACGGGGTACTGCTCTTTGGCGTACACGTCATCACAAGCTTCCTCGGGTGACGGCAGGCAAGTACCGTCGTTGTTGACAAATATCACCAGGTACAAACTCTTCCACGGTTACAGGGAGATCATCCGGAACAAAGTAAAATACTTTTCCATACTGGAAGGAATCCCCGAAATTTCAAGGCACTCTCAGTAAATCTTTCAATTATGTTTCTTGCTACCGCGTGCATTTGTACTTGTTTGCGAGTATGGACTTCCACTGTCGGTATTAAGATTTCTATGCTGGTTTGAATGGACATGACCTTGTATTTCTTAACTACCCAATCACCGGAGAACTAATATCATCATCATCATCATCATCACAATCAGTCCCAGTTCTTACCGCGTGGAGTGATGATGCTGGGCCGTTCGCATTTTTGTCATTGTTGTTGTTGTTGTTGTACCAGTGATAACGCTGGTCCCTTCGAGTTTTTTTTTTTTTCTTCTTAAACTTGGATATTTTTGTTTTTACATCTGAACTACTTAATCTGACTTTGACAAAGCAACCTAAAATCACAAATGAAGTGTAAATTTAAAACAAATATTGCAAAAAATAATTAAGTTTTGTAGTAGGAAATAACGCCGAGTTTTGAATTTTATAGAAATGATTTGGAATACATGAAACAAGAAATATAAGCGATAAAAACCGTCGTTTCGGTGCATATCGCGCCATTCAACTTAGCCTTTTCACAAATCGCTTTTTATCATTAATCAGGTAACCTTGACAATGGCGCGAGATGCACCGAAACGTCGGTTTCTATCACTTATATTTCTTGTCTTTTGAATTTTATGCTAAAAAAAAGACATGATAACGGTGAGCCACAATACATAACACTGTGGTAATGCAGAATTTGCAAGAACACTCGAATTTTATAAAACTATTGGGCACTTTATTTCTTGGAAACGTAAACTCAATTTTACTCATGTCTGAAAGTCAAATGAATTTGTCCTCAGCACGGCCTTTAGCAGAGTTAACGAGCCTGCTGTAGATGGCGACACATTTCAAGTAGCGTCCATACTATTTCAGTATGGGGAAAATGCAAAATTGACAATGGGTTCAATGGTCTACCAAGATCCAGGTTGAAAATCAAACTCTACTTCTGAAAGATCATAGAAAACTGTATAAGAGTCTTACTTTTAAGTAAGACTCTTATACAGTTTTCTATGATCGGCAAAGCTAATTAAAATTAGCTTTGCCGATGGTACCTACGCATGGTCAAGGATGGCGGCATCTTGAACAAGGACTATTTAAAGTGGTTTGGTTGATATAAAAACAAATATATCAAAAGTATCAGAAATTTTTCTTGTTACCACTTTGATATATTTATAGTCATATCAACCACACCACTTTACAAGTCAAGTGTCACGTATCTTCGTTGAAATTCCTTGAACTTTCCATTTAAGTTTAATTTGAAAAGGCCTATGTAAAGACGTAATCATCAGTTATTCGGTTACCATATTTTCTCGATTAAAAGCCGGACCCCGATAACAGGCCGGCCTCTTATAAACGCCGGGTCAAAAATGATAATTTCTAAATAAACAAACGTTAGGGGCGTTTGAACGAGGTCCCGGCGTTTGCTCGAGGTCCCCATTTGCGGTATGAGATTACAAGTGAAAATAATATCTTGAATATCAATGCTACGTCAAACTATAGCTACTAAGTACGGTATGCTGCTTTGATAATCTGAATAAATGTGCAAAGGAAAAGAACCGGCGAAACATAACTAGGATGGATGCTGTACAACAAAATAAAACACATGAACAATGTCCGCGTTCGTGTTGTATCACTGACGCACTTTCTTTCTTTATTATAGTACTCTCTATATTTGGATCCCTCCAGCGTTTGTTTGTTGCTTTCATGAGTCGTCCTCTCTGGGAGGAAATCGCGCATTGAACAGTAATAGGGAAGAGGGTTGGCGCAGTGGTGAGAGCATTCGCCTTCCACCAATGTGTCCCGGGTTTGATTCCCGGACTGGGTGTCATATGTGGGCTGAGTCTGTTGGTTCTCTACTCTACTCCGAGAGGTTTTTATACGGGTACTTCGGTTTTCCCCTCTCCTCAAAAAGCAATATTTGGTTTAATTTGATTTAATTTGATTTGATTTGAGATTTGTAATTCCACCTCGTGGAAGTACTACTAATAAATCGTTATTATTATTATTATTATTATTATTATTATTATTATTATTATTATTACAAGTGAAACCGGAAATAACAATATATAATTATATATCCCATAAAAAGGTAGATATAAGACAAAGAAACAAAATGATGGTTGAAAAGGGTAACTTTTAACGCCATATATTACGGCGAGACATGACTAACCTTCTTCAGGGGCAACACTGAAGCAAAGTAAAAATGGAGAAAACGGTTACAATACAGAAATAGAAATAATAGACTTGTACTGAAGCGGCTACCAAAAAAGTGGCATTCCCAAGGTGGCATTCCCAAGGTGGTAAGAACAATGATAAGTTGTGATGAATTTGCAATTTTGTTAGACTCTGCAACAAAGTTAAGACATAAGTAGATACTGCTACGTAAGGGGTAGAACCAGAAGAAAAAAGTACAATCAGTTGAAGGTTCAGAACCCCTGCCCCACCCATTCATGCACTACTGACTTATTATTTAGACCTTGTAGACATTGTTCCTCTCACTTAACTTCTCATGGTTTTGAAAGTTATTTGTTGCTGAGCCAGCAAGCCAGAGCTTACTAATAAATGTAAAACAAAAAATTGGTTGTATCGAAATTTGGGGGTTAAATGTTGTACAGACGGAAGATTCAAGAGAGAGAGAGAGAGAGAGAGAGAGAGATGCTCTGAAAACACGCCTACCGCTCTTGTTCTGACAGTTTTTTTAGTTCACGATAAACCAAAAATTAAATGTTTTGCAATTTTTTTCTTTGGTTAAATAACGAAGGAAGACATTGCGCGCTATGTTTGTCATCGAATCGTAGATTCTCCACACCTCGCGATTCACACGTCATTTTGTTTAACCAATCACAGAAAGTGAATCGACCTTCTGAAACGAAGCGACGGTTTGCTTGCGACAGCGCTGTAGCTGTGGTGAAAGTGGTATTTGCGGTCAAGTTTACAAAGTAATGGGAAATTTCTAGTCCGAAGCTTAACTACATTCAAAACGGTGAAATGATTTTGAAATTTGGTTCATCCTGTCTCATAAAACCTTAGACCAAGTCAGTGGATTAACGAGCACATGAACGCTGTGCGATACCTCGTTCGACTCTCTCGTTCCGCCACTTCGACTAGATCACCTGAAGATGTGTTAGACTGTGAAAATATTTTTAACTGGCCACTCTGGGAAGAATAATCAAGGCTTGATGGACGGCTTTTTGGATGTATCTAAAGCGTTGTGAAAGGGATTGTATTCGCGCCGCGACTGCATTTGACAACACATAAATTTTCCCGCTGTGCTTTGAGCATGATTAAAAACGAAGGATGTGCGATTTACGCAGTGGCCCGATGTAGCCTTTTCGACGATTGGAGAAGGTATTTACCGTTGCCCTTTTATTTAGTCGTTTTCTTCAAAAAACTTACGGTCAACCGATAAGCCAGATAAGCGTTGTCTTTGTTTATGTGCCCAACTTTTGTATGGCTCGGCAAGATGTTAAGCCTACTCTCAAATTTGGTTTTCAAGTTTATCGCCAGTTTGTTTGTGAAGAAGGTTTTCAGGATTTCTGTGTTGGACCCATTCTTATAGCAAATTACATTTTAATTTCCCCTCAATTTAAAAAATAGATTCAAATGAAATTTACCGTAAGCTTAAGCTTCTAATTTAAACATTGTTGTAAAAAGGTTTTTCCTCAGACTACCATTGTAAATAGGTGCCACAAACCAGAAGCGTAACACTTTGTAAAACTGCCAAATCTATTAAAACAATTATTTGCTAATCTTTCTTTGTTTTTGTTTTTTTTCGACTGGTTCTTGGTCGGTTTTGACATAAACTTAACGTCTTGACGTCTTCAGAGTTATTAAGCTTAGGTACTTTCCGCGTTTAGCGCGAACGTACACGAACTCGCACAAACAGCCGTGATTTTAAAACTTTTCTCTGTTTCTGCTAAATCTTTGACACACAATTTTTAGCTTTATAAAATTGAATTAAATTATGTGAACCCCCATGCATTACAACCTCTGTGAGAACGTTTTTTGTAGTACAGTAATTTTTCAGATACAACAAAATGTTTTGCCACTCAAATTAAATTTATGTGTCGGAATCGTGTAATTCATTAGGGTAATCCATTTGAAAGCACGAACTGTTCCAGTATTTGTTTATGCGCAACTATTTTTCTTTGGCCAATACTTTGAATAATGGCTTTATTGTACACTTTGTTATAATTGTAATAGGGAATTTAGTTCATGGACAGTATAAAATAAAGTTTTGATGTCTGTGCGAATGAAGGTAACGTTTTAAGTTCCGGTTGAAAATAAAGTAATCATTTATTCCGTCACTGTTTAAGATACGTTTTTAACCTTCAAATATCGTATTTAGTAAAATTACTGAGCTTGCATCGGTTGCCTTAAGCAACTTAAATTGTTTCATTTAATGTTAGCATTAATTTGATTTCATTCGCATTGCTGCAACTTCTAGTTTAAGTTTTATAATTTCAAGAATTAAACAACACTTTTTAGGTGAGAAGTGCATTTAAGTGTACCACAAACGCGCTTTTTTTTTTTGTTTTGTTTTTTAACAAACAGCAACAACTATCTGTATCAACTTACCTTCTCAAGTATACATTGTTCCTGAGCAGACAGCAGCCATAAAAAAAAATAATAATTAAAAAAGTCGTCAAAAGTTCCGTTTAAAGAAAATGCAAGTCCAGTCCGTTGTCCAGTCCTTGGAATTTTTTTTTCTAGCTAACCTTTTCTGGCGCGGCGTCGCAGTGAACAAAAAGCGCGCGAAAGTATAGCCTCGTTTTCGTTCTTTCCTCCAGGCCCTCTCCTCTGAAAAAAATCTTAAACATCGATCCTCGCCAAAAGCAATCGAAATTAGAAGAAACTGACAACGCCATCATAAAGAGCATACTCTCAAGCCTTAGGCAAAATTTTCTTTTATTCCTACCTCAAATGGTCGTTGAGCAGGAAGCTGACAAACTTTTCAGTTAGATTTTCTACTGCCGCACTTTTTTAGGAAAAAGTAATCATGGCCATTTTTTAAAACACTATTTATTAAACTACAACTTCGCCTAAAATATTCTTGGAGAAAGGTTCTAGTAAACTTTTAGAGCGAATATTAAACTTCGGTCCGTTCTGGTCACGTGACCGATGACGTCACAGCATTAAAAATGACAAAAATGTATATTTCATAAAAATATCTACCAACATCCAAATTTTTGTTTCCTCGCGTTTAATGCAACGCGAGATAGCACTTGTACCCAGACTCCCACTTTTTGAAAATTGTATATACCTCCCTTAATATTTATATTTTGTTCGGTACCCGGGCAGTCCGAAATGGCTCACACCATTGTGCTTCAAACCACGTTGACTGCTTTTTCAATAACAAAATAACTTCGTCACAGTGAGCAAAAACGCACTTGTGAGCAAAGTCACGTGACCAATGACGTCATCGCCCTTAGTCTTGTTCAATAATTAGTTTATGGTAAGACTTATTTCTAAACAACGTGGGGTCTTGCTGCCCTCAAACTGACCAAGTTATTTGGGATTGACGATTTTCCAGCTGCAAAGTATTCTGGGAAGGTTCTTATTATTATTATTATTATTATTATTATTATTATTTGAAGGTCACCTTTCTTACACTCCATTAAAACGCCAGACCCCTTTTAACGTCGGTTTCAAATAAAACCTGCGACCAAATCGCCGATTTTTTTAAATAAACGCCAGGGGCGTTTATCGAGAAAATACGATACTGAGGTTGAGTAGAAACATGACCTGTTAGAATTTACAAACAACCAAAATAGCCTACTTACTTTCATAATCTAATGCGACATTTAGTAAACATAAAAGATCAGCTTTTATTAAATGGACTAATGATTGGTAAATATTCTACAAAATGCTAGATAGTTTTATGGTCACAAAACTTCTTCATTACGTAAAGCGCGTAAACAGTTAAAAAAAAATGACTGACTGTACTGAGTGAGATTTATTAAAACCGTGCTCGCACATTTATTCATTCATCCATCCATCCATCCACCCATCCGTCCGTCCATATCCGTCCATGCGCCCGTCCGTTCGTATCTTTACTTATTTATTTATTTATTTATTTATTTATTTATTTATCTGTTATCTGTACAATAGAATACAGTACGGCCCCAGTAATATATCTCAAGAATAAAGAAAAAACCAACTCGGATTAAAAACCCTGGGGATCTTGATTTTTCATACGAGAATGGCTCCAAATTTGCCCAGAAACACGTCCCATTGGATTGTAAGCCGGCGAAAATGCAGTCGTTATTCCCTGCTAGGAGGGGCCTCTTTTCCTTGTATTCAGCGTGCGGGAGAAAAGATACCTCTGCATGGGTCGCAATGGTTTGATTAAACCTCCGTCCGCGGTCGTGGACCGAGGTTTTAAAACGCATGCTCCCTTTATTGTTTGCTGACCGATTATGTACTAAAAGCATCACGTCATGGTTCGGTCGCTAAGAAACCGCGGCGCATGCTCAACACAGACTGTTTCGACCAATGGCAGAGGTTTCTCTCGCACGCTGAATACAAGGAAAACAGGCCTCTGTTAGCAGGGGACAGTCGTTAGCGATAAAAATTGTGAAAAGATCTAAACGCGTAAACCTATTTTGTTTTTCCAGGGAGCCTTTGAAAGCATAAGCGTCACGATGACTGGATAGGGTCAGCTGTATTGAGAGATACAACTAGTATATATCGAGCAGGGAAGTAGAAGCCAAGAATAAAAATGGTAGAAGATGTAAACGATCGTCGCAGTTATGAACGCTACAAAGGGGAGCGAAGGGAAGCCCGCAGCTGCTAACAGAGCAGTTGTAGTCACTGACCATCAATGACAAACGCTTTGACAACAAACAAGCCGCAGAATATCCCCTTGCGTTGTTTCGAAACAAGAAAGCTTTCCACTTTAATAGATAGTCTGTTGTGTCATCTACTAAATGATTTCAATAATATGTGATACGTATGCGAATAGCGCCGCTGGGACCATGTGACATCTTCCAACCTGGGAGGATTTTTTTTAGATTTTTCACTTTTCAAGTTTGGCTTGTATGTCGAAAGAACAGTAGCTATCGAACTTGAAAGGCAAATAGAAAACTAAGGCAAGGAAAATAAATAATAAATAGGTGCACTGAACTTCCCTTTTCAACTTAATTTATTCGCAGTTCATATCAACCGTAAAACCACACCTCACTTGGCATTTAATACTTCTTATATCTATGAGGCGATTTTCACCAAATTCACAGAAAACACGTCTCGAAGATAAATAAAGAGTTTCTGAAATGGAGAGGCTTCCGGAAAAAAATTATCTTGAAAAAATAAAAAACCAAACAAACAAACAAACAAAAAAGAGGGAGGGGCGCATAGCACCACGCCTTACATGTCCGAGGGTTAAATATTCCCATGACTAAATTCCACTTCATGTTGACTTGCACCTGTCTTCGCGATTCAGTCAAAATCTTTAATAGCCTTTCGATTTAAAGAGTGTTGTTAGACTAGCGGCGAGGGTGGAGAAGCGGAATAAGAAGAGGAAAAAGGTATCTACCCCAGAGGCCCTCAAAAGGGAAAATTCGTATCAGTTAAAGGGGACCGAGGAAATAATTCGACTCTTTGCGAAAATAATATGTTATTCAACGGAAGTTTTAGTCGGATAATCGAACCCTTTTTAATTTTTTAAAGCATCTCGGGCTCGTTTCTCGAAGCTCCCGGAATTACCGGGCCCATTAAGCTCTTTTGTTTTCCATTCCAGATGGGAGTTTCAAAGTTTTTGAAAATTATGCAGTGAAGTTATCAGCTTAAGAAACAAAATGGACTTCATTTGAAGTCAAAACACACTATGCAACCAACCATCCAACGCCCATACTTTACAATTAAAATTGCGATCGTTAAAACGGCCAAATGAAAAAAAAAAAACGAAAGATGTACAGAAGAGGAAGAACTAGTACTTGCTTTTGATAATTTATATCTGGGATAAACCGAACAGATAGCACAGGTAAATCTGACCCTACAAAGACTTAGGCCGGATTCATACACCGATCTTTACATGAGCCGAACTTAGTTCGAATTTGGACCGACACAAATAAACGAAATCCCTCTTGTTTATTCAGACGTAGAACTTACTTTTCCGTTCCACGGGCGTTCCTTATACAGTTCCAGTTCCAGTTCCAGCTCTGAGGAAAACTTCTTAAGTATATCCAACATAATAATTTATGCATGAGATTTGGCACTTGAAAAGTTCGGCGTCTGAATGAAAGCCGTTGCACTGAGTCGGAATTTCCGCCTCATCCAGGTGAAAACAACGGCTGAGCCGATCCAAATTAAAATAGGCGTTCTCAATTGATTCAGATGCCCAATTTTTTATGTACTTAATTGAATGCATTAGGTTCGGCTCATGAAAATTCCGGTGTCTGAATCAGGCCTTGGTCATGCGTAAATTGTAATACAAGTGCCACGCTTCTTTGATTCATATTCCTTATTATCACGAGTTCTCTTTTATTTAAACGTCTAGTAAACGAAAAAGACTTTTTTCTAACGAACGGAGATTTTTGGGTTGGTCTAACAGCGGTTCCACTGACAGTGGCATGTGATGTCAGCAAAAGCGTTATCTTGGTAATTTCTAAGGAAACTATGACGTGATTTTCGTTTTGTATAATTGCCTGAGCTGTATTCTGGCGGTAACAAAACTGCATTTGAATCTCTGATACAGTACCTCGTTGTAAAATCTTGACAAGCTTAGAGGGTTTATTTCCCTCACAATGTGAGATTTTAATGAATATCTCCGGCGGTACAAATTATGCTCACTTGTCTCCTAACATTACTTATTTTCCCCCACTATCCAGAAAGGAAGTGCTAGCAGACTATAAGGCTTTATGGACATGAGACTTGAAATTTTGAAATAAAAGATAGCAGTGTTTTATACTCATCTCCCCGAAAAAATCTGGCGTTAATTCAGTTTCTTTTTCCTGTTGTACAATTTTACTATATTCTACTTTCTCCGCATAGCGTTTTTCGGGAAAAGGCGTGACCATAACAGTGCGAATTAAGTTGCATGGTAAAAACTGGTTAAAATTTTGAGTCAGCTGAGGTCAGACGGTTTCATTCAGAGATGCCGCTTGACCTTCCGATAGAGAGTTTTCACCATACATGACAAAAAGACTCCAGTTATGAAGCATATGACCCTTCTTCTTTATGCGTGTTTTATTCTCTCGCCAAATTCATGTATACAAAACCTTTTGCTGTCACCATCATCAATGAATCGTTCCGAGAGAAAGCGTTGAGGGTTGATGAGAAGATGTGGCACTTGCATCTTCACCAGCTCGTCATAATTGATCAAGTGAAGGCATTTGAAAGTTAAATCAAAATATATTTCGCGATTCACACATACTAATACCCAGGAGCCCATGACGGCTATGAATAGATCGTGTTGTACGTACCGATGCCATATAACGTGACATTTCTGGTGTGGCAACTCATAATGGTGGTCATAGAAAGGTTTAATCATTTGTGATTGTTTAGCGCATGCACTAGACTGTCACGAAAAAGGGAAACATTACTGACAAACAGGATATTATGCTTATAATACTGAAACCCAGAAGTGTTCGAACAAATTGTAGTATAATTATTAAGTTGTATGTTCCACCAAATGGCAAGCACGCAGATACTGCGAACTTCGTAGAAACCAATAAACATGGCGAGAACCATGCAGGATTGTTGAGAGTATTTTTCAAACGAGCATTTTTAATATTGGATCAAAGCTGACTGAACCACTTTGGACTTTACACAATTTGGTGCTAAGAATTGTTTCACAGCTACCAACAAATTAAGACGAGAGCCGCAATTAATCCGCTCGTTTGCAGCTTTTCGGAGCGACACTATATTAACCAACAGCATTACATGTAGCTTTACCAGACTCCAATAAATTTTATGACCAACACGTAAATTTCCAAAAGAGAAAGCTAAAGTGGGTTTGTCAAAAATGTCTATCAGTTGTCCCCAAATTTGCACAGTTTCCTGCGCGTCTTCACCATGTCGTTCTTACCGCAATAATGGTGATCGTCACTGAACAAAAGAAGCACTTACAGCTCCACCAGCCCTTTATTGTGATCAAAGACACCTCTGGGTAGCTCTGTCAACTGGTTTTCACTCAAGTACCTAAAAACGAATAGTCGCAACACTGTATTAATTAACCGTTTTCACTTTTTATATTGAATGCTTTGGTGACATTGATCAAAGTAATCACATGCGAATTCCAGAGTCCTTATTTGTTAAATGATTTTCTCAGTTAAACAACAGTGTAAGTAATCATGATGCTGGTTCCAGTTAGTTTCCCAAACAACGCATATAAAACATAATACTCGGCATGGTATATGCCCTTTAAGATATCATCCCTAGTGTATATATTTGGTCGGAAAATGAAAATAGCACGTTTTTTGTGATCGTAATCAAGACCTAATTTTGCAAAAAGAATGTTAAATAACACTCTTTTACTTTTCAAGATGGACAAGAAGAATAACCTTTAAATTTTGTTTGCGCTAAGTATGCCTTGACAAGTGGCTGCAATTTACGGTAAGTCAATTGCCAAACGGAAAATGAATACGCAATTCTTTCCGATGTAGTATTTCACCGCAACAAGGGAAAGCGAACGCGAGCTTTTTAGGTCTGTTTCCTCAGAAAATGGCTTTCGCCAGTTTGTCTTTCGTTCTTATGCCATCGAGATAGCGCCAGACTGATTTGTGCCAATGCAACTTTCCTATAAAATCATTGTCGGCAAAAGCAAAGACCGTGGAGAAACTGACCCAGCGCACCATATATAATCCTTCAGTGAAGAGACATCCCGTACACTTCTGGCAAGCGACTGTAGTTCGTATTAAAACCAAGACCGATGGTTAAAGAAAATGAGAAAGAAATAGTCACCGCAAGTCTTATCGTTCCTTTCTTTCTGGAAATTTTGTGAATTCTTTATTCTTTGAAGAGACTTCCGAACAAGAAGTTATCAATTTATGCAGTTCGTTGCGTGCTGGGGCAGCTACGGGTTTTGATAATGTCTAATAATAGTCTAAATTAAAAACTTTCCTCCTGAACTGACTTCCCCTTATTTTGTCCATTTCGTTTGTTTGTTTGTGTTCTTGCTTTTTAACCTAAATGTGCTTACAAATTAATTAAGACACGCCTAAATTATCATTTTATAGTTGTATTTTCTTGAGGTGCCTGTAGCCCGAATAAGCCCTAATAGTTTCTATATGGGCATCCTCGCCTAATGCTTTTCTCTTATCGTTATTTAACATCTCTTGTAGTTAAACACATATTTATCTTGTAATTTTAAATAACGATAAGTGGCAAAAATAAACTGAAACTGAAACTGAAGTCGACCTAAATTGTTAGCAAGCAAGATTATTTTCTAGGTTATGATCTTCGTTTGTTTTAGCCAGATGTCTGTCAATCCGAATTTATCAAGCTGGAAAATGGTTTTTCCGTCTTTTGCTCTATAAACCATACAATAAAATAACATTTACTCTCGTAGTTCTTCCTCGAGAACACCGAGGCTTTCCATCACAGCAATCATGTCCCTCTTTACATTACAGTATTGTTTCAATACAGTGCTAAAATCTTCAGAATCTTCAACGCTTACTGAAATCGTATCGAATCAGTAATTCTAGGATCAAGTGGCAATTGTTCACGACGTTCTTCTCAAACTAATTAAAAATTCATAATTTCTATTGCCAATAAAAAGCGGCTACATTCATCACTAGCATGAGTTTGATACCCAATGAAAACCCAGTTGAAAATCAAACGTGTTTTGGATCAGATATCCAAACCAAGCGTGGTTTACGTTTTCATCTGGGTTTTCATTGGGTATCAAAATTCACGCATAAAAACAAAGCAAATTAAACACAAGAGCATTATTTACTATTAGCTATACAGTGCTAGTTAATTTTTTTTCATTTACAAAAAGTTTTACATCATGATTTGTAAACTTCGTGAACTAGCAGTTAAGAGATACGGCACCATTTACGATATTTCACAATTTGCAGGATTCATCTTCAGTACTGCCAAGGCATAATTTTGTAAAGACCGCCAGGATATGATCTAACATGTTCAAAGCCCATTTGTTGTATTTTGTGGAAGCTGGAACGGCGGACGAAAACGACTCGCTCCTTCGTTCATCTCCGCGATTACTGTATGTGTCAGCTACAATGGATGACTGCCGACGCGAAACAAACAACTCACAAAATGTGTGCAGGCAAAGAGTTGTGCATGAAAATGCAAAAGAATGTACGCGCTGTTACTGTTTAAAACAATTGGTTCTAATTGTACAGAGGATATATTCGGCATATTACATTGTATTTTTATGCCTGTTTGAGAAGCCATATCAAAACCTCGTTCTTCGGTTTTCATGAGGGTGCCATCTATCTTTCGGTGTTGGGAACCCCTGATGAAACACTCGTACTCGTTTTCTTTTCGGACGACACCAGTACCTTTTACACCACTGAGTAGCCATTTTACAGTCAAAGCATTTCACAGGTGACTGATTGCTGCAAGATTTCAATCGAATCTCTGAATTCACTTCTAAGCTCCCCAAATTATTGATTTTTGATGGAGCTTTTAATAGGATAGCTTTTTGGCCATTTTTCGATTGCAAAATACATAGATTAGGAGATATGCCTGATTAGGTCCCACGGGCCACCAAAGTCCGTTTACTAGATACCGGCGATTAAAAAGAAAGTAAGTTATTACAAAAAAAAAAAAAAAAAAAAAAGGTAAAAGCAAAGTAACTGTAGTACTTGCGTCCCAGCACGCTT
Organism: Pachyseris speciosa; assembly: GCA_016490735.1. Taxonomy (NCBI): domain Eukaryota; kingdom Metazoa; phylum Cnidaria; class Anthozoa; order Scleractinia; family Pachyseridae; genus Pachyseris; species Pachyseris speciosa. Next base: position 235,733 of record JAEMWC010000656.1, read on the forward strand.
GTTGTGTAGTTTGAAATGAAACCTAATTTAATGAACCGTTTTCATTTTATGTTAGCCTGTTCCAGGCGTTCAGAATAGTAAACGGAGCGCGATAGTACCGGCAGAGAGAGGCGAAAATAAAGCGGCGAAAAATGGAGAAGGGCTTGGGATGGGAGGCAGGAGGAACGCCTGTAAAACTTTCTTTAACAAGACGTATATCTGCGTAAGCTTGGGCTTCTTTCCTGGCATATCCAGCTATAAACGCCAGAAAGTTGTTTTTGTTGATTATTTTACAGCTCTAGCATAGTACAAGCTTGTAAGCATTGTATATTCCTGGTCTAAATTTTATCCTCTGTCCGTTGTTTACGCCCTGTCTGTAGTCTGCGTTTTACACTGACCAATTAAGTAATAAAATTTTAGAAACTAATAAAGGTTTAGTGTAGGTCTGCCGCAAACGGTGTGTGCATTTGTACATGATTTGAGCGGAGAAGAAATCATAGTGTTCGTGCTTCACTTTCAAGGACGACGCTTGATATAAATCCACCATTTTTTTAAACCATGTGCGTGCTCTTTAATCATCCGCATGCGCAGAGACAATAAGAAGGGACGCATGCGTTTTAGGACCCGGACGGCGATTTGTGACTGAACGCAGAAAAAAAGAACGAAGGGCATTTTAAACCTTGGTCTCCCTTTGGGAAGCCCAAGTAAAAAGGTCTTTCCGGTATACCAGAATCTAGTATACCCTATGATTGGTCAATTTTGACAGTTGCTGTCAACACAAAGCGCGATCATGGCGGATCAGTTAAAACATCTTACGCAAAGTTCCAAATGGTCATAAACAACGTGCTGAAGAACTTTCCACACATTGTTTCGCTTTGCGAAGAGCAGGTAGATTGCTTGCAGAATCTTGTCGCTGGGAGAGACGTTTTCGCGATCCTCCCAGCGAAGGGTGGAAGTTGTGAAATCGTGTACGGAAATCCCTCAGAGCTCTTTGTCAAAGGAATGGAAAAAGAACTTCAGGAAGGAGACACGCAAATAACTTTGTTTCCTCAGCACTTTATGGTTTAAAATACTCAGCGAGTGTCGCCTATCATTCGAGAATAATTTTTATTAATTGCGAATGGATTGCATTAGATATATATATTTATTCGTATCAAACTTTCAAATTAATTTGAATATTGTAATCATCCAACCGTAGCCTGAGTGTGACCTCATTTGAAATATCTCTGATATCTATTGTTGGTCGGTTCATTTCTCACGTGGCTTGAACGCTTCGTGCGGTGTTTACGTCCAAATCGGCCTCGGAATAACCTGTGACAAGAAGAGCTACCACACTCTGCTGAAAGAAGGCCATTCCGCGGCTATTTGCAGCTTGCGAGATCTGAATATCTTTTTCTTGGGAGCGCGTACGTTGAAAATTGACATTTGACCTTTCACGCTGGGGTGGTTTGTGGTGTTTGGTTGTCAATCAGGTGGTCAAGTAGACGGTAAGACCTTTTTAAAGAAAGTTTTAAGGGCGTTCCTTCCCGCCTCCCGTCTCAGGCCCCCTCCATTTTTCGCCGCTTTATTTTCGCCTCTCTCTGCCGGTACTATCGCGCTCCGTTTACTATCTGAACGCCTGGAACAGGATAATTTTATGTCCGTTATGCGACCCCCTGCTATGTCGATACTATTAAATTGCTGGATGACTATTTGGGATACAGCTCGAAGCCAAAAGAAGGAAGACCCAATACCACTGCAAAAGTCTTAAGGGATTTGAACTTGTTTTACAATTTTTATATTCCAGCCATCAGCTGCGAAAGTGAAACTGACAGAGGAGTTCTAAGACGGCTCCACACTTACAATAGAGCAAGCATAGCTCAAGGAAAGCTCTCTTTGCTTGCTTAATACACATTCACTACGATACAGACATCAATCTGGGCGAAGTGGTAGACTTGTTTACCCAGAAGCGTTCAAGGAGGCTTGAGCTTGGGACACTACTCAAAGATTAAGCCCAAAATCCATTTCGGCCAAGACATTTTTCTTAAGTATTTTCGTTTTACGTTTCAGTTTCAGTTTATTTATTTCCTGTAAAAAATAAATAATAAATACATACAGACATTCAATATATTACAAAAATTAGGGATAAAGAGACATAAATTGTAAGTAAATTAATTAAAGGTATTTTCCTGGGGGCTTACCATATGAGCTGCCTCATGAACCTAAGGCTAAATATAACGAATAAATAGGCGGCGAAATCATACTGAAACATAATTAGGATAAAAAGCAAGCAAAACAAAACAGGCAAAAAGCAGCAAAAAACAAGTATTATTTACAAGTGGTGATTCAGCTAAGAAGAAATGTTGATTTTTATTTGGGGGCGTTATACCTGGATGTTGATGAAATCAAAAGAGATTTGATGAAGGAATTTAAAAGGAAAATAAAACATACACAAACACTCAGACAGTCCGTTACAAGATGGGTACATGTCAGGTTGAGGACGAACTGTTTAGTGTTTGTCCATTTATTTTTCACCTCCAAATTTAATTTTTAATCACCTTAAAATCTTCACTTTTCTCACCATCCTTTACAATCACTCTTCCCTCCCACCTTCTCTTCTTCCTCTCAAACACTGTAAAAATCACCCAAAAAATTCTGAGATATGGGGTTAAGGGTTATGTGCTACAAAACTATGGTGGGTTTTTTGGATGGCATGAAATCTCGAGAAGATAATAAGGTTTAAAGGTAAAAAAAAGTGACAAAAATGTAGCATTCAGGTATATTGCCCTCTTAATAAATTGAAAAATTTAGGACCCTGAAATCTCTTACCAAAAAGTCTTCTATTTGTTCTTGCAGGAAATAAGTGGAAAGTGTTTGAATTTCTGGTGTTATAGGAATGAACTTGATTTGTCATTAAAAACATTCCTTTGAATACATTAGGAAGTAGGCCTATTTTATAAGAATATATAAGTGTTCCAACTTTTACGAAAAGTAAATTTCAGAGAATTTCAGTATTTGCAAAATTTTGAATATATACGTTTGATCTTGACTGTCTAATTTTCTATGTAACGACCTTCGAAAGGCACAAAATATAGTCTTAAGGCCTGTTCACATGGAGGTGGGGACCCCAGGAAGGTGAGGAACCCCGCCTCCGTGGGGTTCCCAATCTCTCCATACAATCTCTCTTTATTTCTCGATCGCGTTCACATTTGAAGTGGGGACCTCACCGAGGCGGGTTGCCCGGTCAGCCAGAGCGGGTAATCCGCTTTGTTAGGGCGAGTTTTCTCCTATAAATGCTGGAGGTAGGGTGGGGTGATGTTCATCCGGGCAATTGTCTCTGAATTCTTTGTTGATATACGTTCTCAGCGACCACGCGATAGCATATTAAACCTCACCCCAGCGCCCCGGGGTTGCATGTAAAGGCTAGCGTTTTTTGACCACGGGAAGGTGGGGTAACTCACCTTCCCGGGCTCCCCCACCGCAGTGTGAACAGGCCCTTAGTAATTTCCCGGAGGAGCATGCCGCCGGACGCAGCTATCTCATTTTCAAGACTCATTGAAAGTTGTTGGCTTCCATAGGAGTAAAACTTTGAGGCGTCTGATCTTCTTTGTATAGTTTGTTTTGCAGTTTTGCTTCTGTCACATTACAGTATAGCATACTAAGTTGATCTCCCTGGCGGTATCAGTCACTGAAGTTCTATATCCGTGACGAAAACTCGGACACAAAAATTGCGGTATTTTCCTTCTCCGAAGATCGAACGAGTCCGCCAATGTATTCAAAAAAATGCGCAAGAAGTTCATACTTCGAGATTTCAATCACACGTGCAATTAGCAATACGCGAACACACAATGTATTGAATAAATTTAGAATAAATTTGGAAAGTAAACCTTTTCTCACGAATATTCCGTGTATCGTCGGAATAAGTCGCACGGTTCATACGTAATTACGTAATTACATACGTAATGAGTGTAAGTGCCCTGCGCGGCCTTAAGAAATGTAGAAGACTGTAAATAAATTTGTGCTAGGCAACGCGTTGGAAAAGGTGTCGGTTTGTGCAACCGCCACAATCTGTATCGCACAGATCACACATGAAAAATTATAAACAACGCACAGCTGATTAACAAGAGACGACTTGGCTTCCTTTGGCCTTAAGTCTTGCTCTAACTTTCTACTGACAAAAACTGGCTGCACAGTACGGCAAACCTTATGACTAAGATCGCGCAAATGGCCCCGAACAGCATTGGCAAAAAAAAATCTTACGGTACTAATTCTGACTATGGTGGTATCTCTTTCCGTTATTGACGTTCGCTGATGGACCTGGACTGTCTCGAAGAGAAAAATTAGAAGTGATAGATTCAATAAGGCCCCTAGGGCAATCGAGACGACTTAAAATAAAGCGGAATTTGTCACATTCTGCATTAAAGCCTCTGCTGTAGAAGACGACACATAAGCGCGACGTAACATTGTCTTTAACAGAGTCCTTGTAACGTTTATCAGTATGACTCTTAAAATGCAAGAGTAAACCAGTGTTTGCTGCCTTTCTGTACACTTGAGTCAAAAGTTTAATTCCATTCTTTAAGAGATCAACGCCGATGAAAGGGATCTTACCATTCTTAGGAGGTCAACAACTGTAATAAATTGTTACTGACTCCTAAAAGACGAAACAAGCAAGCAGCCAGGAAGGCTTGAGCTTGACACGCCATTACCGGATCAGCAGCAAACCGAGTGATATATAAGTAATTTTTGACCTGTTTTGAACAGCCCATTTTTATGTGAAGCATGCTAGCGGAAAGGTAATTACGATTTTAATTAATAAAGGTATCCGTTTTCTGTGTCTATTTGCGTGCTGTATGATTGCCGTTCCCTTGAAATAACTGCCGACACTCGATTTTCATTTCGTTCTTTAAGAGATCAACGCCGATGAAAGGGATCTTACCATTCTTAGGAGGTCAACAACTGTAAGAAATTGTTACTGACTCTTAAAAGACGAAACAAGCAAGCAGCCAGCAAGGCTTGAGCTTGACACGCCATTACCGGATCAGCAGCAAACCGAGTGATATATAAGTAACTTTTGACCTGTTTTGAACAGCCCATTTTTATGTGAAGCATGCTAGCGGAAAGGTAATTACGATTTTAATTAATAAAGGTATCCGTTTTCTGTCTCTATTTGCGTGCTGTATGATTGCCGTTCCCTTGAAATAACTGCCGACACTCGATTTCAATTGCAAAAACTCCATTTGGCAATATAGAAAAATTTGAGAAATATGAATGTTTTAATGTTTGATTTTGGCTTCCTGATTTCGGATCAGACCACCTTCAAATGCACGAAATACAGTCTTAAGCCCCGGCTGAACGATCAAACAATTTCGTCCAACATCATGTTCCATAAACACAATGTCAGATGTCTATGAGTAAAATGGACAAGCAATGTTTGACCAAAAAAGTGACAAGTGAGTTTGAAAAAATGGTCGCTGAAATTACAACGTTATCTGTTTGAATTTGTTGCTTTTTCCTTCTCACACCAGCCCTGTTGGCAGACGTGGCTAACCGATCAAACCGACAAACCAACGTCACGCGAAATGTTGGCTGAAAACGTTTGATTCAGATCGAACATGGAAAACCCTTTCGAAGTTCAAACACATTGTTCCAACACAATGTTGCACGAAAATGTTTGACCGTTCAACGGGGGCCTTATAATTTCAAAATTTCCGCCGATGCCGGGCTGTCTAACGAACCGGTGTCAAGATGGGAAACTCCGGGTAGCTAAAACTATTGTCAGTAGTGACTCGATCGTCCTTCACAGTAGAATAAGAGCTAACTGAGCGAGCGCGGCAGGCAAGGAGAAACAGAACTAGGAATAAATATGGGGAAGCTTGGAAAAGTCTCCAATCAATCGCCGTGAGGACTCTTTGGGGGCAGAGAGCAGCGCGCGTGCTAAGGCCCGGTTTAAACGTCGAACTTCTCATGAGCCGAATCTAATGCTATAAAGTTTGTTTGTTCTCAGCAGCTGGACTAATACATGAGAAAACTCGCACCGACGCGAGTTTCATACCGGGGTGAAGTTCATACCGGGGTGAGGTTCATACCGCGGCGACTTTTGCCCCGGCGTGAGTTCACTCCGGATCCCTCTCGCAGCTCTGTATTCGTTTACATGATACCACTGAAAAATGTCAAGTCGCACCGGCGCGAGTTCACTCCGGTTCCTGCACCGGAGCGAGAAGTTTCGTTCCGGCGCAAAATCTCGCGACGGTATCATGTAACCGAATACAGAGCTAGAGCTAGGAGGAACCGGAGTGAACTCGCGCTGGGGCGAAAGTGGCCCCGGTATCATGTAAATACCCCATGAATTTGGCGACGTTGACTTTCCGAAAGCCTTTTTAATGCAGCAGTAACAAATGGGTTTACATAAAATGCGCGTTTACCCGCAACGCTGTCGCTAATTACGAAAACATTGGGGAAGTCCGAACACAATAGTATTCAAGTGAGAACGCAGAAGTACTCAAGTTCCCCTACATAATGTTCCATCAAAACTCAAGGGAAAAGACAAGAAACATTCTCAGTTGCATCTGTGCCTTTGCAAACATGCTCAGTATGGAAGTCTTGCAGTTAAGCAGTGATCTTTCAGTTCTGTTATGTACTTAAACGAGCAAAGAAAAATATAATTCTTTTGCATAATACAAGATCGTCTTTACAGATGTTTATTGCTGTGCATTGACCTTCCTTGAATACTGCCTTAAGGGTGGGCCAAACTCGACTGCTTCATCCCCTGCCCCTTTTTTCGCACATATCTCGCTCTTTTGTTCGATATCATGGGTTGGGAGCATTAAGGGGGGACTAACTTAACTACAGACTTGGCGTTGTTGCCAAGGGATTTTTGCGGACTGTATTTGTAAAACACAGTTTTTCGGTGTTTTTGCCGCTGTGTTGGTGAAACGTGCGAAGAGGTGAACATGTAAAATTAATAAATTGCTATTGCGCACGCGTAACTTGCCCCAGGCGCCAACCACGCCTTAGAGAGAAAAATCCCTAAAACTTGGAGAAAATTATGTGAAGTTCTGTTTTGTTTTGCCAATCGGAGATATTCCAGCCTTCTTTACAAGCCTACGTAAGCAATTGTTGTTAACGTACATAACTGCAATGATAATGACAAAATGGTATGAATTTGCGTGCTTATGACGTCATAAATCTCACAAAAATGCGAATTTCCAAAAATCGATACGTAGAGTTTTGCACCTTGGCGATTGTTAACCATTGGCACCATTTTCGATATCCAAAAGTGTACGCCACTCAAGTTTTAGGCCTTTTTCTGTTCTGGTCACGTGACTTACCAAATATGGTTGTGACTCGAAAATCTTGTAAACCTTTTTGATTGTAAAAACATAGCTAGACAGCTTGCCTGTGCAAGTTAGGGTTTCTAAGATATGAGCGTTGGGAACTTTCCATAGCAACAATGTTAGCTCATTTTGTAGTTAAGTTAGTCCCCCCTTAACGTTTGATGTTATCATTATGTCCACCACGGCCAGTGGTGAATTGAGGATTTCATTGCACGTTTACAATATTTTAAGTCTTTATCCATTCTGTTTCTGTCAAATGGTAACTCGAGACTCGAGATGTTTGGAAAGAAAACAGTAGACAGAAATAGTTTGCGACGCACCGTCAAGGAACCTAGCTCGGAAACGCTACTCCGCCTAGCTGAACTAGTTTTAACACTTAACTGTTTTTCTTTCGCTGACAACTATTACAAGCAAATTAATGGTGTAGCGATGGGCACAAAAATGGGACCTAGCTACGCCAATCTTTTTGTAGGGTACGTCGAGTACCAATTCTTCAATCAGTACAACGGTCCTAAACCTGAACTCTACGGTCGCTACATTGACGACTGTATCGGCGCAATTTCGTCTAGCAAGGAGGAAATCAACCAATTTATAACCGCCGTTAATTCCTTTCATCCGGCTCTAAAATATACCTGGGAAATTTCGGAAACTTCCCTGGCCTTTCTCGATATCAAAGTTTTTATCAGCGGCAACGGTTTATGTACCAGTGTGCACTACAAACCCACCGATTCTCACAGTTATTTGTTGTATTCATCTTCACATCCATCTCATGTCAAAAACGCCATTCTCTATTCTCAATTTCTCAGACTTCGACGTCTATGTAGTGATGACTCTGATTTTTCCAACAAATCAGAGGAAATGTGCCATTTTTTCGAGAAACGTGGCTATCCTGATTCTGTAGTTCAATCGGGCCATCACCGCGCTCAGCAGATTGATCAACAGTCAGCACTACAGACGTCACAAAAGGAAAAGAATGACAGAATTCCATTCACCCTCACATTTCACCCGCATAATAACCCAGTTAAAGCCATCATTCTTAACAACTTTAAGATACTGCAAAATGATCCAGAAACTGCTAGAATCTTTTCGGAACCACCGCTGATTTCATTCAAACGCGACAAAAATGTAGGTAACTTTCTAGTTAAAAGTGCATTCAAAACAACTGAACAACCTGGCACTTTTAAATGCGCGCGCTCGCGATGCAAAACTTGTCCTTTCATTCAAAACACTGACAAAATATCGGGCCCTAAGCGATCTGTTAAGATCACTGATCGTTTCACGTGTACCTCCGCAAATGTTATCTATTGCATAACCTGCACATTATGCAAAAAGTTATACATCGGCGAAACAGGAAGACGACTAGGTGACCGATTCCGAGAACATCTTCGTGATGTTGAGAAAGATGACAAAGACGCATCCAAACCTGTCGCTCGGCATTTTAATCTCCCTAACCATTCCAAACAACACATGTCAATCTCCGGCCTTTCCCTACATCAAGGTACCACGGAAAGCCGTAAAAATCTCGAGCAAAAACTGATCTTTCAAATTGGCACTCTTAATCCCCACGGCATCAACGAGCGCTTTTCATTCAATTAATTTATTCCTGTTTTTCACGTTACCATGTTACCACCAATAGCGTAGCTCCATTTTCTGTATATAAACCATACACAACCCACAATTCCTCGATTCGCTCCGACGAAGGGCTAACGCTCGAAACGTCAGCTAATCGAATCCCTGTACGGTGGTCAATTTACATTATCAACTCCGTTGATAAACCAAATTTTCGTGTCTCACTTCCCCACCGACGCAGCACCACAGTTTCTTTAGAAACTAATCCCCTCTATTCATTTGTTGTTTAATCGCTGCGACCATTAACCTCTTGTCTTAGTATTTTTCAATCCACAGATTTCTGACCAGGATACCGAAGACGAAGATGCCAAGCCTGAAGAAACTCACCAAGGAGCTACGCCAGGAAATGGTAAGTTACCTTTTTCCTTTCCCACCTTTTTGTAGTAATTTAGCTTTCCGTTTAGCCACGCTCATTTTCTCTAAAACCAGGTTTTGTAGTCACATCAACTTCATAGGTCGTTGCCTACAATCTAAAGTTATTCCAAAAGGTTTTCTTGTCAAGAAAAGTTTCAGAAACCACTAATTAATAGAAATAACGGGAGTTGCCTCACTTCGACCAAAAATTTATATTTTGCGGCAGGCAAGAATTACGCAACTAAAACGAGGTACATAACTCACAGCGTCGGTTCTGTATCAGTTTTCTGTTTACTTTATTTTGGAGTAGACACAACTTTGAACTTTGTCTTCATTTAATCATCTATTTTACCTTACCCGTGTGTTGTTTTTCACTTTTTCTTTTATTGATGTTTGGTATCTTTGAAAGTTATACTAAAACAAGTACTCTTCTTAGGCTCAATCAATGAATATTTAACAACTATTCACCGAAGTGGAGGTAGCTAGTGGATGACATTTACCGATCCGCGTATATGCTTAAACAGTGAGATAATATACACCACAAAAAATGATTTTAATTCATATATTCCAGCAACGATTGCAATATTTTCCCGCGCGCAAAGGACTGAAACAATGAGCCGCCCGTTTTCTCGCTGACAGATCAAATTTCTGATGATATTTGTTTAGTTTTGGTGGCGACATTTCTTCAAATGGAGTTGCAAACTCTCTTCAAATGGAGTTGCAAACTCTCTCTGTATTTGAAACCATTCTGTAAAAAAGATCATTCAACTTTGGTTTTCAAATGAAGAAGTGAGGTTACGCAAGATTAGTTTATATTTGTAAACAAAACCCTTCTCACTGGTTTTTATCGATAAACTCCGGGTTAAAAACATAAACCATTACCTTTAAACATGGCGAAACAAAATTTAGTCGCTTTCTTTGTGTTTTCAGGGACTGTTTCGTCGTTAATTTGGATAATTTCTTCGCTTGTCACGGATGCAAACCGGGACGCCATTTTTCCGAAATTCACACGAGGGAGCACAGAACTCGCGAGTTGCTCGGAGGTAAATAGCAAAGGATATTCTGAGTTTGACTAGCCAATCAGAGCGGGCCTTCAACGCTATCCACTGTTTTAGTATATGCTAATAGTAATTATCATTCGATACTTTTTTCCTTCCTTTTCATTGGCACAGAGCTTACTACGTGACGTACAAATAACTGCCTACAAATAATGGCTGCTCGTGCTCAGTATCGTCCTACTGTGATTTTGCTGCAAATAATATTCTTCTCATGCGTAGTTGTGTCCACGCGTCCAAGCTCTTCAGATTCAGTGAAAAATCGCAAGTCGTTCCACGCTTCCCGAAAATAAGTACGAAAACCAAGCTCGGTGATCGAATGATAAAAATATTATTGAACTCAGTTTTCGCAAAATATCGTGATTTCCCAGTGTGCGTGCGAGATTTTAAAATTTCCGATCGCTTGTCGGTATATTGTCACATAAAGTAATGTTTTGGTCCGCTAGTTATTCAGCCTGTGTGGTATATACTAATATAAAACAATTATTCACCTCAGTGTCGGTGAAAGTGGTGGATACTTACCTTAAGCGGCTCGGCAAATATCCACCACTATTCACCTCCACTTCGGTGAATAATTGTCAATTATTATTCAACACATTATGACAATGTCCAAATATGGTCATAGCGCCCTCAATATTCGTAGCGCGCACTCAACAAATATACTGCAATATACGTAATTTTCTGCGTCGCGGAGAAACTGGCAGATTTTTCAGCTTTTTTGTAATAAACATGTAGAGAATTGTTAATTGTGCTTTGTCATTAATGTGGTGAATAATAAAACAATTATGCTGCTCAATCTTGCGGAATATCGCCTGATTTTAGCCCACTTTTCCTACGGCCTCGTCGACTAAGTATCAGACGATATTCCACGCGATTTCGCAGGATAATTGTTAAATAGTTGTTGTTGATGAAGGTCAAAGAACAAACAGTGGAACTCCCAACCCCTACCCCCCTCCATACAAATTGGGGATTTTGTTAGACGTGTCATTTTAGGCTTCGCCCGAGGGTATTCCAAAACTGAATGTCTGCAGAATGTTTTTCACATTTTGGCGAGTTTCTGGATTTAAATGCCCTGTGGTTTGAGCCTGAGATTTGATGCGCAGTACTACTTCCATTGCTAGTTGGTAGCAATTTCCCACCATGTTGACTTTCTCTATCAAGAGTGACTAATCATGCTAAGCCTTTCAAAGTATTTATTACAGTTCAACATATGTTTTGGAATTAATTTTATTACAGGCTGTCCTTTGGCTCATTACTTGAGAAAAAAAAATGCCTTAATCGGCTACACTCAGACTGCTCAAATGTGAACATCCACTTTTGGCTCATGAAGGCAAACTCGGTAGATATTCGCCGAGTACTGATGTGAATGGGATTACAAATTATTTCCAGTAAGATTCCTTAGCACAACAGAGAAATGGAAGGAAGAGTGACACACAAAACCAAAATGTCCTGCCACATTTTTGTTTGTTTGTTTGATTGTTTTTGTTTTTTTTTCCCGGTATGTGACGAATCTATATGAACAATATCGGCAAACTTAACAACGAAGGAAAACAAGATATATCTCTTGAACCAAACTTGACTTGCTCTTCACGAATTCGGAGAGAAGTAGAAAATACCAAAAAGCGACAACATAAGTATCCCGTATGGGAAAAGGGTCCCATATCAGCTTATGTACGGAAACATCGGATGCAGCTGCTGATTTACCGTATTTCCTCGAATAAGCTTACGGGCACTTATTTAAAATTTCGGCTATAAAAGCTGGAGGGGCGGGGGGTATTCTAAGGAGGGCGCTTATTACCTTTTTCTTTCAACGAATTGAAACTTTATTTTGAATCATGCACATCAAAGAATTCTAACAGCACATTGATGTGGAAATAACTGGAAGCGACTTAACGGACAATAAACTGTTTTTCTACATGTACTGATGCCGGTGTAGTTGAAAATAGTGAAAATAGGAACAGGTTTTCCTTGTATATCCCTACCATTCAAGAAAGGAACGGGGAGGGGAGGAGGCGCTTATTCGAGAGAAGCGCTTACTAATTAGGGAGCTTTGGCAACGAGGACGGCAACGGCAACGAGAACGCCACAAAACAACGGGTTTAATTAGCAAAAACAATCGCTCTGCACGTGCGTTTTACATTTGGGTACATTTCTTTGCCGTCCACTGCAAAACAACAACGTGAAATGACTAAATTTTATGTTTTCTCGGGAACGTGAGCGCGTGACTGGAAAGTTTTCTTTCTTTTTCCTTACTTTGACGTCGTTCATAAAAAATTAGTCCCTGAATAGTTCGCCAGTATTTTCCAAGTTAAACAAATTGGAATAATAGCGAAAGCGTTACAAAAACGAGCAGTTAGACTTTGATACGACGTTTTCGCTGCCGTCGCCGTCGTCGTTGCTAAAGCTCCCTAATGAGGACGGCAACGGCAACGAGAACGCCACAAAACAATGGGTTTAATTAGCAAAAACAATCGCTGCGCACGTGCGTTTTACATTTTCTTTGCCGTAAAACAGCAACGGGAAATGACCAAATTGTAGGTTTTTTCTTGAACGTGAGCGCATGACGGTAATTTTTTTCATTCTTTTTCCTTATTTTAACGCCGTTCGTAGTACATGTAATATAGTCCCTGATGAGTTGTGCAGCATTTTCCAAGTTAAACAAATTGAGTTAGAAAAAGGAAAAGTTAGATTTTGAAACAACGTTTTCGTTGCCGTCGCCGTGGTCGCTGCTAAAGCTCCCTGATCATTTTGGCCGAGGGGGTAGGGCGCTTATTCGGGGAGGGTGCTTATTAGAGCGTGGGCTCTTACTCGAGGAAATACGGTATTTGAAGATTATGAACAAAAACTAATGACTTGTCAAAAAAATTGCTATATTTCATTACCAATAAGTCGTCAATACTAACATCTAAAATTCATGGAATGACAACTCATACCATTCAATAAACGACTTTATAAATCGTGCGACTCGAAATTAGTTAATACTGCCGGAACCAATTGGAAGTTTTCATGACAGAGGCTAAATACTTGTTGCTAAACAAATTTGTCAAATGTCCCGAAATGTCCAATGCCGCCTTCATGCATTTCCTCAAGTTCAGTCTCATACAGTCCTTATCGCTTTGGAGGCGTGATCAGGAGATGCACTTACAGGTATGTCAGCCCTGTATTGTTATCAAAAACACCTTTGGGCAGTTCCCTCAGCTGGTTGGCAGTCAACTTCCTACAAACGAAAAAATAATAAATCAGCTTTCACTTTCTCTGTTTGACGGCACGGTGATAAATTATTGGCTTAGTAAATCATTAGCAATTTCACAGTCTCTTTTAAATGACTGCCTGTGTGTTAGCTAAAGACAATGGTTGTCAATCGCACTTCTGGTTCCCGTTAGTTTACTAAACAAGGCATATAGTATACGATACGTGGTATATCAATCCTTAGTTGGCAGAGGATGATAACCCTGAATCTCATAGGATTGTTGCTCTTTTATGTGTATTGCTATTGCCGTTTTATTTAATTCTACGCGACCTGAAATATAGTATCACGAAAGATAGCTATTGCTTCATGATGTACACTAACAGGGCACCGGCTAACAACTGAACAGCATTTAGGTTGACAGGAAATGTAACCTAGTTCTGCTTTTCTTGTCAGACCGAACTTTGTATTTCATGATTACCTGCTTTTGTCACCCTGAGGTTAGTAAAACAAAATTTTACACCCAATCGACAAGTCAATACAACAACTAATCACAATTTAAAGTGATCTTATTCAATAGAAAATGAACCCGTAACCTCGCGATACCGGTAGTGGGAAATGTTGGCGAGAAACGTGGTCAAGTAAACAATGGTTGTTGTCTACTGAATTTAAAGTAATAACACAATCGGTGACGCTGCCTCAAATCATTTTTTTTAAAGCCTCTCTGGTGACCAAAGCGAGAGAAAGAAAAGGACACGAAAGTTTATACGGAAAACTGGTATTTTGTCTCTAATATCCCACCACTTAAATAGGGTGCCTTTATTTGGTTCTAAATCCTAGAATAAACAGTAAGGAAAAAAGCCACTTCTTAGACTGACACAGATTTGTACTTCAAAGCGAAACTTAAGACTGGAAACTCACCGACAGAGTAATTTGTTCAGGCCCTAAAATAGTCTCAAACGATTTCACGCCTCTCACTTGTTCTACAAAAAAGCGCCGGAAACTTAAGGAATGTTTCTTTTTGACTAAAAGATCTTAAAAAGTAAAAAAAAAAAAAACCGAACGTTTTCCGCACTAAGCCATCTTCAGGATCAAGATAGAAGCAACCCAGTAAAGTGCCCAGAAATGATCAAATTTTAAATATATGTTTTAACACCGAATTCGGTCAATCATCATGAGCCAGACTGCTTGGGACACTTGCGCAAAACAATCACGCTAAAGAATAGATCTGGTCACTAACACAACTTTTCCCTAATCCTCCTAAAAATAAAAACGTAATGTTGATCCACTGAAGCATTTGACGATGTACAATAGTTTCATTCGCTATCAACACTCTCCAGTGGGAGGAGGGGGGGGGGGGGGGGGGTACAAATATGAAGAAACTTATTATGGGTAATTGCATATGACCATATTTAGACAAAGGTGTATTCTGTGTGCGCATTGGGCAAAAAGTCCCGAGACAATTTTCCTGGATTATTTATTATCCGCTAAATCTTGGTATACCGATATCAGAGCTTCAGAGGGGATTCCGCAAGCTGAACAGTTATAAGCCTTTGAAAGATCACGGTTTTTTTCTGCTAACTTAGAAGACAATTCTGTCATACTTTTCCTATATCAAAGCCAAAGCATGGATACATGGATGGTAGTTTTGTTCAAAAATTTACAATTCTTGTTCTTCACAAGAGCCGTGCATCTAGGTAACAAGGCAAAGGTAAAATACATTATTTACAGCTAAAATAGAATCAATGTTTAATTTATACAATATTAAAAACGGATGGATGGATGGACGGATGGATGGATCAGTTTCGCCTAAAGTTGCGATTATTTAGTTCAAGCTATTCCAATTCGATCGTTCTTTCGTTCGTTTCTGCTTGCGTTCATGCATGCTTGTGGACTCGAGGTTGGTTAAAGGCGCTTTCAAGAACCCTGAAAAGCTTTCCTTCCCATCCTGAACTAGCTTCACTCACTGACCGTGACTGGACACAAACGTATATAAACGAGGCTTAATATTTAGCCTTAGCAACATTCAGGTATCAGGTGCGTTGAAAGGTGTCTCCAGAAATAAGATCACAATTTATTGAACAAATGAAATAAATTTCAGTTAATTAACAACTCTTGTTTTATTGTGAGCTTGGAGCTTTGCTGAAACACCCAATCACTGACCTCATATTGACCTCACGTGAGAATCCAAGCTTTTGCTCACTCATTTTATTTTAATTATCGTTATTCTTATTCTTTTTATTTGCTAATAACAATACAATTTGCTAAGTGGAACCCTCCAACATCTGAGATAGTGTTATCAAGAACCCAATAGTACACTTATGTTGGGTCTTGCATTTGGATTCTGTGCAGCAACCTAAGAGGTTAAGTGAGATATCTGCGTTGATTCTAATAAGTAAGGTATTCGCTGGATGCAGCAGTAGTGTAGTAATCTAAGAGAAACTGCGTATTTCTTTAAGGTTGCGTTGTGTACACTTGACTTTACTTACTTTTGTTTGCGAACATTATACATTAGGACTTATAATTGCTTCAATGAACAAATTCTAAATAGGAACAATACTTTTGGTACCAATGAGATACGAAAAAAGAAACAAAAGGGAAATAATAATAATAATAATAATAATAATAATAATAATAATGCTATTAATAATATTTATCATTCTGGTTCCGAACTGGAGGCTGGTTAAGTTATGTCACTGGTTTTTGATCAAACTAAGAAATACTAGATTTAAGTTCTTCATCTATCACTCTTTATATACATGTACATTACTATAAATGATTTCTTATATAGACTACTATGCATGATTCTTTATATGGGTTACTATTCCAATCAACATTCACTGGTTCATCAGCTCCAGTGTAGTACTGGATATTTATTTTTTGATTTTTGAATTATTAGTTTCGTTTATAGAGTTCCGTTCTATGTAAGTAATGTTTAAGCTGGCCAAATAAACACGGGAATGGGGATGAAGTGCTCCTCTCGTCACACTCCTGCCCCCATAGACTCGATTTCCGGAAGTCCAACTCCCTCCGTCTCTACCCCCTGGAGTTAGGTTAGTGGAGGCCCACTCCCTCCAATCAGAGAGGAGGCCCATTACTCCCTCCTCTCTACCCAGGTATGCTCACAGTGGCCCTGAGAGAAGGCCCTCTCCCTCCTCTTTATCCACTGTGTGCATCCCCTTGGGCTGTAGGTTTTGTTTTTCTTCACACTCCAGGGGTTCATGGGGCTTAATTGAGCACTTTGTCACCCA
>JAEMWC010000656.1:265000-277500 GCA_016490735.1 Pachyseris speciosa
TCTTGACGAAATATCCTGAACATCAACATCCATGGACACAGATGGGATTCCTGTGGGTTCACCACAGGAAAACCAGTACCTGCAGACGACCGGCGTTTTCGTCGCGAACGAAAAGGCTTTCTGATGCCAAGAAAGCCGAGAGTATGCCATAATTCCTCCGAAAGTCTCTGTTTTGGCATGGTCTTCCCAAGTGACTTTAAATTTGAGCTGGAGCAGTTAATCCTGGATGAAGAAGAACTAACAGGATCAACATGGCTGCCAGATCGATCGCCATTAAGCTAAACAAAGAACCGTCGATCACTGTGCCTCCAAATGTTTGTAAGCTTGAAATAAAAGTACACGAACAGTAGAGTGGGTGCCCAAATAAAGTTCGAAGGCCACATGTTTAGCTTTAGGTCGTTGAGAACAACTACAAACACATTTAACAGAGACAACAGAACACCGTGGCAGCCATGATGGCGCCGCTGACCATAGTTTTGAACTATCAATGACCTAAAAGTTTCGCTCTTAATGTATATAAGGAAAAAAGTTTCGCTCTTAATGTATATAAGGAAAATAATACATTTGTGAAAAGAAAAGGTCCACATCATACCGTACGTTAAAGGCACTATACATTTGCTGTCATATTTAATATTTAATGCGACAACCTTTGCTGTCAGTAACCTGCTGAACACGCGCCGGCATTGAAGCGATTGTGCGGTTGATTATATCAACTGGAATGCTGTACATAGTGCGAATTATCCTGGCTTTGAATTTTTGCAAGGTTTCCTCAGTTATATTAAGCACTACAAAAGCACCACTCTTCAGTTTGCATCGCACTTAATGGAAAATATTTTTGATTGCACTTCGGACTTCTCGGGGGAATTTGAATAAGAGACAATTCACAGTAACAATTCCACATAGCCCTTTTTGCATCGCTACTATTTTGCGACGGATCACCATCTTGCAACCACAGTGTACTTCCTTTTTTGTTGGCCTTGACAAATAATGAGTTAAAATGCTCCTCAATGAAATTATTCGCAAAGAAAGTACCCGTGAAGTAATCATATGATTCGCAAAGGATTATCCCTTCCGCGTACGGTATAGCTACCAAAAAATTTAACAACTGCACTTCCAGTTCCTTCTTTCACACGGCCCTTTGCTGTGCAGGCGAATGATAATCCTTCGCCACATTTTCTCCAGATTCTTGCTTTAGTAGCTCTCGCCACTTTCAATGAATTTCTTTTGAAAGTGAACGATATCCCATCCAAGTAGAATGGCACTCTCCTATTCCAAACGTCTGCGGAATCACTGCAAAATGTAAAGCGCTTGGACGGATCTTGTTTTTTCATTAGTCCTTTCTTTCGCGTCTGTAAATAGTGAAATCCTTGGCGTTGAAGGAAGCGATTCACCATTCGTTGGGACGGATCTTGTTTTTTCATTAGTCCTTTCTTCCGCGTCTGTAAATAGTGAAATCCTTGGCGTTGAAGGAAGCGATTCACCGTTCATTGGGAAACATCTCTAGAACTCACGCCGCTGTCCTTCATTAAGTCGAGAAGAGAAAAACTGGGATTATTTTCACGCAGTTTCTTAATGTTTCGAACCAGGAGACGTTGCTGTCGAACACTTAGTTTTGGGGTGCGTCCGGGCTTTTTTTCGGTCACTGAAATTTCGCTGATTCCCGCCTCGTACAATTGTTCCGACGGACGACCACGAGATGCCACATGCCTTCCCGATGGCTCTTATACTTATGTCAGGGGTTCCTTCTCAGTTGAAAGACTTCAGATCTTACATCAGCACGGATAAGTCCTCTGAAAACCATTCTGATATCACCTCATTTTGTTCTAAAAATGCTCGACACAACTGTGAAATTAAAAAACTGTTTACTGAGTTCCTTTTGATACACTACTTTACAAGCCCCCAACTGTAGCAACACCCTTTTTCCCGCTTAAATTCTAGTTTTTTTATGATTGACCCGAATGCATAATTTCGTGACCTCCAATTATCACATGCAGACCTTCAACACGTCAGTCAGAAGGTAACATGGGTTTAATTAATTCACTGGTCCCGCCAGGGAGTTTTTGTCTTTGCAGCTTGTAATAGGAAGGTGTATGCTTACTTTGCCCAGTATGCCCAATTTGTACCGTGAAAATTGATGGTCAGCCAACGTCAGCTCATGCACTGTGCATTTATTGACAAAAATCATCAAAGTGGTTACATGATCAACTAAGGGTAACCCACCTAGTCAAGTTATGTTTTTATATATAAAAACTGCAAACAAAAATAATTTGCAACTCTTAAAACACATGCACAGTGTCATTTCACTATTAAAACTCGGAGAAAGCAAAACCTTACTTTCAGAAAACTGGGTTAGAGAACTCTTATTCATGGATAAATTAGATGTCCTTCCCCAACTCTGTTAAGAAAATAATATAGAACTAAATTTTGGCTCTTTAACCTGCTTTTTATGTCCATGCAGTGACATTTATACAGGGCCTGGCTATGTAAGAACTTATCACTGCCCAATATGCACTTCGTTTTTACTTATTGTTGGAGTACTATGGTAAGCTGTTGGGAACTGGTGTCCTCGCCTTCCCTAGTCACGCAAGTTAAGCAACACAGATAACAGTTGGGGACAAGACATGAGTAAGAGGGTACCTTTCACATTTTAAGCTATAATTCTGTATAGTCACATTCAACAGACTTGTACGTATGTATATTAAGCTGATGGGGTGTTCACACTATCGAACAGGTTCAACCAAAACAGGATGAAAGAACACCCTTTTGATGATCAGAGAAACAATGAGAGTGAAGATTAGCGAGATTGAAAAGTGAGAAATACTTTGGCCTGGCATCAATATCACTGGTAAAATAGTTTACCAAGTGAATGCTTGGGAACAAAAAAATTGATTCAAACTCTCACACAAAAGAGCATACAAAGAAAAAGTGTTTTTTCAACATTCTCATTCTTTAACTGCTACAAGCAAAAAAATTGAAAATTATAAATATATTTTTTTCCAGAGGAAATAAAAACAAAATGGGTGATAAATAAACTTCAAGTCAACTCTCAACTCAACTGTCATCCTTGTAGCTTTGTTACTGATTTTCTAGATGTGTTTTAAGCTACTTATCTCATTGGCCAAAATACAAGTCATGGAACTTGTATTATTAAACCACTACATAGAAAAATGTGAACTGTTGGATAGAGGCGCTCAATCTCATTCTTTTTTTTTTTCCAAATTATACAATTCACTGAATTGAGATCGAGATGTGGTTTAAAAATTTCAAAATTAGTAAATACTAAACTCCTGGATGTTGAAATCTAATTTCTGGAATCATATGGAGACTTTATTGGCAAAAACCAAGTCCATTATTTGTTCCAGTTTTAGCTACACACTGTATGTGTGACTCTATCAGTATGTTAGAAATGTCACAGAAAGTCTTGTCTCCAACCGTAATTATAAGTGGTTGCAAATGGTTGCATTTGCCAGATATTAGGTAGTCAGTGAACCAAAAGAGCTAATGATTTAAAAGAAAGGATAATCTGTGACATCCTTTTACAGCACAATCAGTTGTAGTTTAAACATTTCAAGATCAGTAAAAAAACTACTTAATTCCTGGAAATTGAAATCCAAGTTTCTGGTTCCAGAGCTTTTAATGTATTACCAATTAACTTACTAGGTAAATACCTTGCATTGAATCTCTGTTGTTTTCCAGTTTTAGTTATGACTATCTGACTGTGTTATAAATAGAATTGTCACAAAATATCTCGTCCTAACCTCCAGTCATAAGCAAAAATAACGAATTCATACAATATCATTAATGCCTATAAAGTTTGATACATAATACCAGTATACAATATCAGACAGGCAAAAAGTTACAGTTGCTGATACAAGCATTATAGAAACATTTAATGTGTACTTTTAAATTTGAATAATATATTGTGTGACTTCTATCATTTAAGGTGCTGGCTTCAGCCAATGTTTTTTAGCAGAGAAACAGTAAAATTATATCTGAAAAAAATCAGTTGCGTTGCTAAATACAAGCATAATATTTGTTCTTCAGCCAATGATTTCTTTTCAGCAGAGAAGAGTTATTTCAAAAATAAAACCTGTTTAAAAGGTCTTCATTATGTTTAATATATATTGTACAATGACTACATTGTAATATTAGAAACATTCAATGAGTATACAAATTTTATTACATTGTATGCTACTCAAACAACTGGTTCCTTGATGATCTCTACAAAATCATGCAGGGTCTTTAAAGGGGGCCTCAAGGATCCCTGCAGGGACCTTGAAGATCCCTGCAGGGGCCTTGAGGATCCCTGCAGGGACCTTGAAGATCCCTGCAGGGACCTTGAGGATCCCTGCAAGGATCCCTGCAGGGACCTTGAGGATCCCTGTAGGAACCTTGAGGATCCCTGCAGTGACCTTGAGGATCGCTGCAGGGACCTTGAGGATCTTTTGAAGATTATGCAAGATCCCTGAAGATCTTTATTAAGATCCTCCAGGATCTTTCATAAGATCCACAAAAGATCCTAGTGCAGATCTTCAAAGATCCTTCAAGATCCTGTAAGGTTTTTCACCAGGGAGTAGCACCATGCAGTTGTAGCAGTCTTTAAAGTAGAATTTTGATGAAAATGTTGAGTGAAAGATGATTCTTGTTTTTGTCTTGGTACATGTAGCTAGTAATTCCATCCACAGTAATGAAATATTTAATGTTCACCACTTTTTCAACACAAAATGTTATCACTGAGTCCATGCGAGTTCATAACTGTTTCTTGGACTGCTGTTGATCTCTATGGAGACACTACATGAGTTTCTTGGAACAAAAAATGGCAGTCAACAGCAGTTACAACCAAGCGACATGTAAAATTCAATAAAATATCATCAACAACAACAACAACGTTCTGTCCAGCTAATTGTCCTTGCAAAGTACAGAAAAAAAAAACAAGGTCGAACTGAAAGCATTAATACAGGGCTCTTGGAGCACAGCCTACAGCCAGTTCAAATAAGCTGTATGTACCTGAAGAAAATTCGTTGAGCTGGGTCGCACAACCAACACAAACTCAGCCCACTTATGGTATCATCCATGCAGGATTCTAACCCAGGCCACATTGGTGGGAGGTGAGTGCTCTCACCATTATGCAAATTCCCCGCTCCCCAGCATGTAATATGCTAGCTGTTAATTTAATACATGCACAGAAATACACATTTAGCATATTCTTTAAACGTTATACATTAAGGAAACAGAAACACTTTTTCATCTCAATCAAAAGTCTTTCTCAGTGTACAGTATAGTTGATGATCAACTTTGAAGGTTTCGGCCAGCCTAACAAAATTTCCACTTCAACTCAAATTGAGTATGGACAGGATGCCTGTCATAAATATTCGGGAAAATTAGTCTAACTACATGTATTTGACAAGTCATGATCTGATAAATATTCAGGTGAACTGTAAACAGTTGTTCTTCAAACCCACAAAGTCTAAAACAAAAACATACATGTATACACTGTAGTGTGCACATGTGACACCAGCATGCTTAATGACACAGTGAGATGTGACAATATTGGCCTAATCGTGAAGTTGTATGCCTTGTATTGTAAAGTTGTATCAGGTGAAGTTTTTTATCTAGGCACAAGAAGTAAGGAATGGTGATAACAACACTCCTTTTCATCTCAGTGTCTATGATAAGAGGGACGATTTCTCATTTCGGATTGTCAATTTTCCTCACATGGACAGCAACATTCCCGCCAGTCCGGCCTATGGTGTTTTCATATCTCAATTAGTGAGATATGCTAGACTTTGCACATCGAAATTGGATTTCATTGATAGACTTCACCAACTTTCATCACATCTCCTTCACCAAGGCTTCAAGTCTACCCTGCTTCGTAAATCGTTAACTAAATTCTTGAAATGCCACGGTGCTATCGTTGAGAAGTATGGTGCTACACTACAGGAGGTGAGATTAGCAATCCAGAGATGAGATTATATCCTTTATAATATTCTGACGCCCAAATTTGAGATCTTTGTTGCTTCCATTCATTACATTTTAACGCAAGTGTGCGTGCGCAATTTTCTTGAAGTTGTGCACGTGCTTGCTTATTTAGTTTACATGTGCTTAGTTCGTTATTTAACGTACTCCTATTATTTTACATTGTTTTCCTTGCTAATACAATGTATGTATTGTCAATAACTGTGCTCACAGTGTGGGTGGCTCCTCCTAAAATGTCCTGCAATTGGTATAGGATTTGATGGAGCCAAAACCGATTGTGGAATTGCACACATTTTAGGTATCCTACTGATGAACAGTTATTACATGCAGATATTATTATTTTTTAGAAGCAACATTTGTTTGCGGTCTGGCACCTTTGAATTGCAAACGGTTGGTAAGCAGTAGACATGTCCATGAAATTACCTGCAACAATGTCATAAACTCTTACAAGATCAAAAGTACCACTGAATGAACTTTCCTGACAAGTTCAGAAGTACATGAATATCATTTACACTGTAAGTGCCAGCTAGCCTCATTGGTTAAGGTACTGAGTAGAGAATGAAGCTTCAATTAAAGCCACAAAACAGTAGATGCTGCCACAATCAGGTATCCTGTTTTCACTTTTGAATAGCAATAGTCTAGTGATTGTTAAAAATAGAGCCTAAAGATACTAATCATTTCATGACTAAAATTATAGACTATTCTATACAATGTCTTTAACCTGTCAATAGCTGTTGAGACTCTCCACAACAGAGAATACACTGTACTGACAGTAATTTTTTTTTCTATTGCAAAGAAAAATTCAGGACCTTTTTGAAGCAGTTCCATATTAATCTCTAAAAACAATAAACTAGAACTTGTCCAACTTGCAGATCACAATAATTATTCCCTTTTGGTCACTAAAACAAAGAAAACCCTATGATGTATAAAAGGGGCAGTGCAGCAGAAAATAAACCAGGCCTTGGCAGTGGAAGGCAAATACTGCAGAAATCTAATGAGAAGGTCAGTTTAACAACATGAAAGTAACCAATTGTTTTAGCAGTACTTGACAGAATCTCTCTAATGACTTGTAACACTGTAATTACTTTACTGTTTCAGCTTTTGGTTGTTTTGAAAATCAGCAAAACCTTCGGTTAGTTTTATCTCCAATAACAGCATTTCATAAATTTGTGCAATTGAGGATAATTAACGCAGCAAAAAATGACTGGTAAATGTCACATTTCACATGTAACCAAATTTATACAATTACCGTATACTGATCCTCACTATAAGTTAAAGCCAACTGTGGGGTTCATTTAAAGATAATTATTTCAAAAATGACCCTTATTGGACTATACTGAAGAGTCATATGTAGGAGCTTGAGTTGTCTAAGCTGCTACTTCCTCTGGGTAATGTATACATTGTACCAGCTGGGAAAATACCTTTGTAAAGTCATTCAAAACAATTAATTGTAATGTATTATACATGTATAAATTATTTTTTTTTCACTTTTCACTTGTCTCTTCCATTATATGCAGTGCTGGAAAACAGCGATTTCAGTTAATTACATGTAGTATTTTTGTTCAAAGTGGTTTCACCTTTACTTGAACTATTTTACCAATTTATTATTCAATATTAAGTGTTTCTCTGATGTTCAGTTAAGCTAGACTATACTTTCCGAGCCTCACTACTGTAGCTTGGTTAATATATGTATTTCTTCATCAGAAATGTGTCAAAAAATTAACCGCCCTAAATAAAAAAGTATCCATTAAGTTTGTTGTTTGAATCAAACTACTGAATCATACATGACAAAGCCTTTCAGAAAGAAAAACTCCAAATTCAGTTTCACAAAGAAGAGGAAAAATTTCCTTACCTCCTAAAGAACACATCAACTTGTCAGAAATAACTAGCTGGCATCCTATAACTCTGCTCAACGTTGACTACAGAATTCTCTCAAAGACAGCTATTGCCAAACAAATAGAAATCTTTCTACCAAAATTAATACATTCTGACCAAACAGGTTTTGTCAAGAATAGATATAAAAATTATCGGTCAGAATATAAGACTCTTAAGTGATCTAATGGAATAAACACAGCCTAAAATAATCTCAGGAATCTTTCTTTTTGTGGGCTTTGAAAAAGCTTTTGACTCTATAGAGAGAAGCTATAACAAAAAAAAATAGAACTTTTCAACTTTGGACCTTCTATAAGAATTTGGCTTTCTGTTCTCTATAATGGTGGCGAAACAGCAGTTATGAATGCCGGCTTTATGACAAAAATTATTTCGAAGTTTTGAGAGGCATACGTTAGGGTGGCCCCTAAGCCCTTCCCCGTTTATGCCAGCGGTGGAATGACTAGCTTTAAAAATCCCTAAAATCCCCTTTAGCCAAATCCCTCGGTGCTTCTCAATTATAAATCTATACTGCATCTATGCTCAGTGTGCCGGACAAGGTGCTAAATGAAGTTCAAAGGTCACCTCTTCTCTTTTTTTTAAGGAAAAATAAAAAGGACAAAATTAATGTTTTTAAAGAAAAGTCATGTATCAGCCTTCTCAGAAGGTTGTCTTAAGGTAGTAGATACCCGCAAAAATGACAAAATTTAGTCAAATTTACTTCGTAGTAAACAGAAATATTGAACCCAAACTCATTGAGTAAAAACTAAATTGTTTGAACTACCTTGGGAACTAATAATTAGACAAGTTTTATCCACTCTCAATGACAACTGGCTTGGCAAGGGGAGGGGAGGGGGGGGGTGTGGAGTAACTTCAGATCTATGGTAAAATCTCTACGGCTTGCTTGGATTGGTACTGTAAGTAACTTGGGTGATGCCTGGAAGGCCATACCAAATTATTACTTTGAGAAATATGGAGGCCTACATTTTCTTCTTAAATGTAACTATGTTTCAGCGAATTCAGATAAATACATGAGCATATTTTTGCCAAATAATTTTTTTTCCTTGTTCAAGCAGCCTTAACTGCGATAAAAAAAAACACATCAGCCAACAAAATGGAAAAAAGAATGTCTTGAATTAAATTTAAGCACACTGGTCGATGAAGATGATAGCCTGCATTCAACAGGTGCTTATTCAGCCGAGCACCAAGAGGGAGAAATGGAGCGCAAAGTGCGACACGCGAGTGCAGAGCGCGAGACGAGGGGAGAGAAAAATAAGCCCCTGTCGCCAGTCTATTGTTCATGCTCTTCGGCCCCTTGGAACACCCACAAAATTCGATGGACAGTCACTTTTGAATTGACCAATGAAAAAGCTTTCAATCATTTACAGGAAACTTATCAGATTTCTTGCACATTTAATTGTCCGAGCAGAATTAGCGATTTTTCAGAGCATTACTGGCAGGCAGAAGCCTACTTCAGGCATCGATAGTTCTACAAGCAGCAGAAAGCAATTATAAGTCAAAAAAGAATGAACTGTCTACAATCATGAATTTCATGGAAACTGAAGTACTTGCACAAGAGGTGTTTTAAATTAAATGTAAAAATTTCAATGGGGTGTAAAAAGTTTGCTAATTCAAAGAATTCGCTGAACAACAGCACTGATTGCTGAGTTTAGAAACTCTGCTTTTGTGAAAGAAGTTCAGCAGAAAATACCATTCTTTTACTCTGTTTTACAAGGTGCTGTAAAGAATACTGTGGAGTACAGCAAAATAGCGTTCAGCGCTGCCTCCTCTCTTTCAATTAGAGAGAAGTCATCGGCATTAATTTAATTTATAAAAACAACACTACAATACACTGGTTTTCAACGCAAGGTAAGAAATCAAGTGCAAGCTTGATAGTTTCGTTGAACTCACAGTCACCACACACCATGTTTGTTATTCATGGTGTATTTTCTCACATTAGCATCACATGGTATGAATTGACCAATCAGCATTTTCCAATCACCAGAGGATTGGTTGGAAGAGCATGAACAATAAACTGGCAGTAGGCACTTAAATATTTACCTCTTCCCCTCGTCTCACCCTTTGCACTGGCATGTCGCACTTTGTGCTCTGTCTCTCCCACTTGGCACTCGGCTAAATAAGTCCCTGTTAATTGCAGGCTATGAAGATGATTGAACTATGTTTACTGCAGTGTGACATTAGAGTTTTAGCTCCTGAAGATGGAAACGAGAGGAGTACAAATGGTGCCAGGGACCTTGCATTTCTGAGTATTCAGGAAGGAATTAAAACACTTTGAAAGAACCAAAAAAATTATTGACTGGGCCATTATTAGTAACTTTCTAAGATACTGTAAATATTTTTGGTTCAAAGTCTTAAATATTCATTTGCATTTTTTATTGTTAACAATGTTATCGTTAGACATGTAGAAAAACAGTACAGATCAAGTAGACTCAAAATGACAGGTTGCTGTTTAAACAATTTGCCCGGATTTAGCCATAACATTTTTTTAGGCAATGTAAGTTATAAAAGACAGTGGTTCATGTTTTGAATGTGCATACTTTATTGAGTAACAAATGGCACTTAAAAAGTTTGGGGAGCACTCAAAGAGGTAGAGTTGCTCTCGCCAGTGCTCTCCAAACTTTCGAAGTGCACAATAACTTGATATACTGTATGCAAACTAAAGCACGAGCCAATAATTATTGTTAAATGTATAGTCTTACATGCTTCAAACATCAGCCTGATAACAAATGAATTTTTCTTACAGAATTTCTCCTTTATATTGGAATATTGCTTGCTGTACAAATAATTGTATTATCATTGGATACAAAAAATTTTTATGCACACAATAAAGAGCTACAGCCATCAGGCATGATCAGTATAATGTACATGTACATCTTTATGATAAGTGCATGAAGTAATTTAACGTTGTCACTATAGCCCAAAGTATCCTGTGAAACTTTCATATAAACCAAACTGTTTAGAACAAGTAAAACACCTAAACCTCTGTGTATAGAGTCCAATATGGGGAGACCCTGAATGGAATGTCTTGAGTAATGGCTGACCTAGTTTGTAGTGGACATAAAATTAATATGTGTTTGCTTTAAACATGACTGCAGATATAGTCCAAGAAAATCAATCTTTTGAAGTAACCTCCTTCGCAGACATCTTTGGGCTTGACTCACATGTTCCTTCCCCACAAATGTCTGCTGAACTGAGCTGCCACTTCCATTTGCCAGCGGTTAGCCTTTGTTTTGAAGAAATCAATAAAGAGCTATAATTATAAGAATGGAAATCGACACCCAATTGACATGCATCATCTGTGAAAGAAATCCCGGGGTTGAAGTCCTACTTTCCATCAATTGGAAAACGAACTATGATTGGCTAACAGCCGCAAATGGAAGTGGTAGTTCAGTTCAGCAGACGTTCATGGGGAGGGGACACATGATGAGCCCAAAGATGTCTGCGAAGGAGGTTATGCCTCAAGATCCAAAGTTGCTTTTTATAATTACATGTAGTAGTGACAGCTGATCACTGAGAAGAAACAAAATTTAAAAAAAGATATTACCAAAGGACAACTTGAATTTAATTTTTTAAGTACAATAGTAAATTTTCCTCTTTGTAATTTACTTTGTCTATTTAGCTGGCTTTCTGTGCACTCAAACAGAGGTGCAATCTGAGAATAATTTATGTGTGAGTGTAAAGCTACCTGGGTACAAGATTCTAACAAAACTCCTTCAGAGATAAATGTTATTCCCACTCTGGGAATAATGTGTTGTTACCCCAATGTGTTGTTACCCCAAAATATTCCACAGTTTTTCACCCCAGTACACTGTAGGTAACAAATAAGCAACGTACAATATGGGCAATATCAGCTACTTGTTAATGGTTAAAAACTGCATAATGTAACTTGATTTCACAATACCATAAAAGTGTAAGGGACCTCATGATCAGAGTACTTTATGTTAGGATAGCTTGAATATTAGAGTAGTACAAAATTACTGTTTCCAACACTTTTGCATTGTATTCTATAAAAAGCAGGCTGTCACACGAAGCAACACTAGTTTTTAGAGGGCTCTCCTCTTTTCGCACGCGCCCGTTTTCACCCTTCCCTTTCCCTTTCTAGCGCCTGACACGCAGGCTACTTTGATTCACACTCTCCGTGCAATATGTGCTTCAAGTAAACAAGCCAAAAGAATATTTCTCAAACGTCAAAATCAAGTATCAAAATCGATAAGGAGGTCAAAGCAACCAGAATATTCATAGACTCGAACTATAGCCGATTTTTTAACTGCTTTGCCAGATCTTAGAGTCAGATCTTACACTTGAGTTTTGGATCAATTCTTATTGCTCTTCATGACATCTCCCCCCCCCCCCCCCCCCCTTCCCCTTTTCTCCTTTATAATGTCCACTTTAATACTCCATGTTTTTCTGGAGACACTAAATTCAATATGATAGTTTGCGGGAAGGATAAGTGAGACAATCAGCGTTATTATAAATCGCCCGCCATTGCTGTTCAGTCATCATAGTCGCAACTACTGGCAACCACACGATTATAACTTCACAGGAAGAATAATCTTGCAGCTTTATCAAATATTTCATTGGTTTAAAATTCATTTAAAAAAATGACAGTTTGTTTCTTCTAAATCACTTATCTC
>JAEMWC010000656.1:285000-320000 GCA_016490735.1 Pachyseris speciosa
CTGACAAGAAAACACCCTTATAAACCAGGTAATTATCTACTGTAAAACCACAACTCAGACACAAGTTTTTCCCTGGAACCAGAATATTTTCAGTTGGGTGAGTTCATATACTAGATATCTACTGCTTGCAGTTGATTTCATGAATAGTTTTCAAAAATGAGGCACATTGCGTATGGTTATAAGTCACATTAGTTGTATCAAGCTGCTCGTTTTTGAAAACAGTTGGCTTTCTCTGTTCCACCAATCATCTGATTGGGGCGGGGTCATGCAAATCACAATGCAATGCATTCTGATTGGGTTATTTGCATAACTCTGCCCCCAATCAGAAGAAAAAGCCAAAATCCCTTTGAAGTTTGCATTAACATGCAGTGTGATACAATGAATTTTGCTGTAATTTTCATCACTGCTCCCCTTTGTGCTTGTTTAAACATTTTGCAAACCACAAAAAATTACATGTAAGCTTACATGTAGGGTATTTGGCTTGTGTACTCTTACAATTGAAAGGTACATGTATGATTAGACAACTGATGGCATTCCGAAGCTGCATAATTTAATATGAGCTTCATTCAAAGTGGAAACCCAACAACTTTAACCTTCTAAAGAAAACACACAAGACTGAGCACTAAATTTGAGTACAGCTGTACAAAGAGTATTGTGATTGACAGCTAGGATACCACCACATTCGTCACTAAAGTAAAATGCAAAGGCTAAAATTAATGTAGCTTACCTTGTCTATTTTTGTGTTCATTTTGCCAGTGAGTGAAGCCAGTCCACAAGCAAAGCTTGGACAACTTGTTTTTAAAAACTGTCTTCAACGAATCCCCAAATCCGAGTTCTTACCACAATATTGACCAGCAAAACAAAATGTCACACGAAAAACTAAACCCTCGTGGAGAAAACCGCTGACTAAGTCGCCTGCTTTCCGGTCAGTACATGTATAAAATTAAGACTACGCACTGCGGACTGCGGACTGCAGACTGTGGACCTGGACTGCGGACTGAGTATAAAATGAGGACTCAGTATAAAATGAGAACTGAAGGCTGCAGACTAGGTACAAAGCGCGGACTGAGTACAAAACACTAGCAAAAGGTGGATGTGGACAAAACGTGGCCTAGGCCATGGCCCACCCATGGATGCTGTCATACCTGCGACTCTCAGTTCTGTTCTCTTGGCGGCGGTTCGCTCAAATTTTTCAGTGTTAAACAGACTCGTGGTAGATTGGAATCAGAAAAACCAGAATGCCATATATACATAACTTTCGGGCGGCTAAAAAAATCGTAAGAAAGGCAATTATTATAAAGGAGCTCCCGCAAATTTCTACATGCTTAGGTCCTATTCCGTGCAGATCAGCCAGCGAACTGGGTCCCAGTTATTGTCACTTGCGCGAACCCGCGATGACTGAAGGGTCCAAAACATAGTGTAATAATCTAGTACCCAAGCATGTACTACACCTGCCCATAGCCTTTACGATATGAAACGTAATTATTTTGATACTGAAGGCTTCAAGTTTTCCCGTCGTTGAAGCTGTTAACAATGTAAACTTTATATTATTCATTTTGGTCAACTTGCGTTATGCTGCGTTACGCCTGGTGGTCAGAGCACATTAGGTGTTTATTCTTACATACTTTTGAACAAAAATGGAAAGTACGTTCAGCTCCGAGGATTTTTTTCTCTCCTCGAGCTTTTCTTCAAAGAAAATTTTGGAAATTGCGACAGGAAAACATAATTTGGGACAGAATCAACAGAATCAAATGCAAGTGCATTACCGTGGGAACGGTGAACAGCGATTAGTTGAAGTTTTCCCAAAATTTACATACCTCAGGAGACGTGATTGTCTTGGAATTTTGAAAAACATTTAATTCAAATAGAATTTAAAGGTATAAAATATTCCGAATTCAATCCTACGACCAGTCTGCTTAGAAAATTTAAGCGAAACGCCGCCGAGAAAACAAAGAGTACTGATACGTGGATCGTATTCCGAATGGTCGCCTGTTATATCTGGCATCCCTCAAGGCTCAATGCTGGGGCCGATTATGTTCCTTATTTACGTGAACGACATACCTAACATAATTACTTCTACCGCCAAGTTTTTTGCTGACGACACCAAAATCTATCGACAGATAAATAATTTGGAAGATTCTATTACTTTACAATCGGATCTAACCACCCTCGATCTATGGGCGGACCGCTGGCAGGTAAAATGTAACCCTAGCAAATGTGAGGTCATGAGAATCTCTCATAATAAAAACAAAAGTTCCTCACAGTAGCAAGTCTCCAGTTATAAAGATCTTGGAGTTACCATGGCGAGTGACCTGAGCTGGACAAAACATGTTGAAGAAACATTTCACAAAGCAAACAAGATACTTCAGCCTACTTAAACGCACAGTAGGTAGTAAAAATGAGGATATCTTTTCAATTGTGTATAAAACCCTAGTCCGTCCAATACTGGAATACGCTTGCCCGGTGTGTCACCACACCTAGCCAAAGACATCCATGAAATTGAGAAGGTGCAAAGAAGAGCTTCGCGAATCGCCCTAGGACAAAGACGACAGGAGATGGCGTATGAGGACGGGGGTAAAATACTTAAATGGAACCTTTAGAACGAAGGAGGGAATTTCTATCCCTGGTGGAGTGCTACGAGACCGTATTCAATCTGAATGGTCTAAACTTCGGTGATTATTTTGAACTGTGCAGGAGCACTAAGACAAGATCCAACCATCCATATAAGATACAAACTAAACTCGCAAAACTGAATTGCTATAAATATCCTTTCTTTGTTAAGATGATCAAGTTTTGGAACGATCTTCCAAGCAATGTAATCAATTGTCGTGATAGTCCAAATGTCAACAAGTTTAAACTAAGATTGAAGAAACACATAAATATTTATTGAATATACTTTTTTAATGATATTCATGTGACTATTATATATTTTTATAATAACTATAACTAGTTTTTTCATTGATGTATATCTTTTTTTATTTATTACTGTAGTGATGTATATTTTTTATTTATTGCTAGGAGATCCTTAATATAGGGTTAACCTCTGGCTTTCCTTTTTCTTAATATCTATTCTAGGTATTTCGAAATAAAGTATTGTATAAGAGAGTCAAAGGTATGAACGATTGACGGAGAACGTTTACACAGGTTTCCAGCAATGCTGAACCGAGTTTTAAAACAATTGACCACCGGTATGCCATAGGGTGGGCCACAGGGTTGGCCATGGCCTATACTATGGCCTAGGTCACGTTTTGTCCACACCCGCCTTTTGCACGGTGTTTTGTACTCAGTCCGCGTTTTCTACCTAGTCCACAGCCTTCAGACATCATTTTATACTCAGTCCTGGTTTTACGCACAGTCTGCAGTGCGCAGAGGGAAAGGGAAGAAGGCCGACAAAGGGAGCTACATGTTCCTTGTTACTCGGGCTAGTAAAAAGCCCGAGGTTTAAAATGGGCTTCATTTTTCGTCGTCGTGTTTCTTCCGCAAAGCTCACTTCCGGCGTTTCTGCGCAAGCCCGGACTAAAACAACAACTCACAACAACAAGAGTGATGCCCGTTGTCACGTATCGGAAAACGTCGATTCATCTTGTGTCTTTGAAGTCTGAACAACCAATATGTTGAAAGAAGTGTCTATACGAATGTTTGCGAATTCAACTGCGAGAAGAAAGCTGTTAACATGACCAAACTTAACTCCAGATGGACTGCCGTTTTTCCCCGTGTCCGCTCCATCGAGATGTAAATTTTGTTGAATAACTCAATTACGGGATATTATACACCCCTGAGACTTTGACAGGTAGTTTATTTACTATTTTTCCATAATATCTCAATTTCTGGACATTAGTTTTTGAATGATAAGCGATTAGTTTTTACTTGCATAACTTGAAACTGACCGCAGAAACGTTCCTTAATTTCTTATGTTTCAAACGACCCTGGATTGACGTATTTGTAAACAGTTTCACTCGGCTGATTATTTTTCTCCTCATATTTCACCGAGACTCCATTAACGTTTATGCGAAAAAATCCTACATCGTTCGATAAGCGTTTCCTTTCTCAAATAATTATTCATCGAAGCGAAAACAAGTATGCTTAGTTTTTTTGGAATCAATACACTATTTTTATCATCGTATATCACGATGAACCTCTGTGGCCTAGAGGTCATTATTCCTTCCTCTGACGCGGCTAGCCCGGGTTCGATTTTTTTTTTGTAGCATATATCGCGGGCTTTTTTTTTGTTTTGTTTTGCTTTTCGTTTCTCTTTTTCTTCTCTTTTAAGAAATATTTTTTATAAGTGTTATAATTATTGTTCTCAATGGTTGAGCTGTAAAGCAATTTTTTTAATTTTAGAGGGATATATGTTGATAGGCGCCTAAAGAGATAGACTCCAACACAAGCTAAGCCCAATGCGTCCGATGTAAGAAAGACAGGCTTCTCTCTGTACTTTTGTTTAGCGCTAAATTAGGGATACAATACTGTTTTTTTGCTAGCCCGAGTTTAGGCTAATTGTACCTCTTGTTTTCTTTTATCGAATGTCTCTACTGTCTTTTAACTTAGTCATTTGTTCCCGCAGGATTTGCTCAAATGACAAACCCAGAAGAAGGGGTCTTAGGAGTCAACGTGTACTGAGGCTTGAAGTTATATACTGGGATATAGCTAGTATGACAGATGAAATAAATGACAGCTAAACACAGCTACGAGCCCAGTGTGGCCTCTGGTAATAAGCGCGCATGCAGTGTGGTATCACTCACCAATTTCTCGTGGCTGTGATTCTATCCTGCGTGACAGGCTATAGATAGAGAAATCAAGTGAAGAGGGAAAAAACGGGCTGTCGCGCGACACAGGGCAAGTTTTTAGAGGGTTCTCCTCTTTTCGCGCGCCCGTTTTCACCCTTCCCTTTCCCTCTCTAGCGCCTGACACGCAGGCTACTTTGATTCACACTCTCCGTGCAATATGTGCTTCAAGTAAACAAGCCAAAAGAATATTTCTCAAACGTCAAAATCAAGTATCAAAATCAATAAGGTGGTTAAAGCAACCAGCATATTGATAAACTCGAACTATAGCCGATTGTTTTAACTGCTTTGCCAGATCTTTGAGTCAAGTCTTACACTTGGGTCTTGTGTCAAGTCTTATTGCTCTTCATGGCGATCAAAGGGGATAGCATTATTTTGATAGCCTGCGTCGCAGACAGTGCAAACCCCCGGTATACACTATATCTAGGTTTTCAAGCGTTCGCGTGGCAAGTCCGGCTGCAACGCAGGCTATATTTTGAAATCGCACTGAAATTGCCCCGCTTAACGTCAACTGGACGTTAAGGTCAGAACCCCCCATCCTCCCCCTTTCCTTAACGTCCACTTGGAATTTCGCTATCCCATGTTTCTCTGGAGACAACTAAATTCAATACGATAGTTAGCGGGAAGGATATTACGTGAAACAACCAGTGTTAGTATAAATCGCCCCCCCCCCCCACCCCTCCATCGTGGTTCAGTCATCGTCGTCGCAAATACTCGCAATCACACGTGCAAGAAAAATAATGGTGATTGTCTGCTTCCGATCGCGAGTTTCGTTTTAAGCTCCAGGTTTCTATTATTTATGGTGAAGAGAGTATGTCAAAACAACTCACTCTGTGCGGGAATACAGCAAAGTAAAGTGGCAAACGTACAGGCTATGATATTAAATCCAGTCGGACGCTGTTGTTGAAAAATTGAAAAGCGGTAATAACGGGTCTCTGATTCAAGATTCTATAAGGGAATAAAGTTGTAAATGTAATTGACGTTTCAAATCCTGGACGGAGACTTTGTATTAACTTCAGTTACAAATGTCTTTATTGTGACAAACTAGAAGATCACAGTGTACACCCATTGTTCTCATTTTAACATCATTTTCTACTGAACTACAGTTATCTTTTTATGTTCTTTTCTTAAAAAAAGGAAATGAACAATTTTGTTTTCTGCTCAAAATGCAGAGCTCTCCTTACCTCCCTTCCTTAACGTCCAGTTGACGTTAAGCGGGGCAATTTGGAATATGTGGACGCCCCCTTTACTATTTTGAAAATAGTTGGTTTGTAGGCAGCTACGATTTAGTTTATCAGTCATTTGGCCAGTCTATTAATTTTTGTTTCATTTTGTTATGTCTTTTATACATTTTATGTTTGTTTGTGGTTTTGGTTTTTAACTCTGAAATTGACAAATTGTTAATTTCGGAGTTGTAATCCTTATCATCGCGAGTTCTCTTTTATTTTAACGCCCATCAAACGAAAAAGACTTTTTTTTCTAACGAAATTATGTTATTGCTGTGGTCCAACTGCGGTTCCAGAGGGTTTATTTCTCTCTGTGTGTTACATTTGATTGAATATCTCCGGCGGCACAAATTGTGCTCACTTGCTCCTAACATTTCTTATTCTTCCCCGCTATCCGGAATGAGCTGCTAGCAGTTTAAGACTTTATGGATATGGAACTTGACTGAAATCGTAGATACTGTAGCAATGTTTTATATTCAATGCGAAAGATCCCGAATATAAACAATGACTTTACTTTAGTTTCTTTTTCTCGCTGTACAATTTTACTGTATTACTTTCTCCCCATAGCGTTTACGGGAAAAGGCTTGACTACGTGAGTGCGAATTAAATCGCACGGTAAAACTCGGTTAAAATTTTAAGTGAACTGTAGTACACTCACTTCCTTGAAGTCACGTTCGTCCACAAAATGTACAAACACCTTTCTTCCCACATCCTCTGCCATTTTGTTTGATGGTAAATCGCAAACGACGCGAAGCATTGCGTGGGAACTGTCAAAATGGGGACATCTGATTGGCTATCACTCAACCCTCTTGAGAACACCTTATCTTGGAGGACATCTAAGAATAACTTAAGAGGGATTACGATGGGGATAGGGCCTATATGGGGGATTATTTCTCTTACCTTTTGTTTTCTCTTGTTTGCAGCCAGGCCAAATGCCGTATGTTCAGACGGGGAGTATGATTATTTTTCCCGTTTTAATTTTTTTTTTTTCAGAGTGAACCTTTCATATGACAATCCACAGGTGTCCCAAGCTAACGATAAGAGACATACGCCACGAGGGTGACTCTAGCGTATCGGCGTATAAGGTGGTGTTGTGTTACAACGGTTTGAATTTGAAATGAGAAGAGGATGGATCTGTTTTCAATGGTAGAAATTATTGTTGGTTGAAAATAAAGTTGACTTACTTTGTTGCCTTTTTGTATCTTTTGTAATTTGCCAGCTTCTCGGGCCGATTTGAAGCCATTTCGGCGCTTCTCTTAGCAGTGGAAACTCCGATAATCGCTTAAACTCGCCGAAATGGCTTCACGCTCGTGGCGTATGTCTCTTATCGTGAGCTTGGGCCACCTGTGGTTTAACTTGTAAAATATATTCAAGAACAAACCATCCAGGGACTAAGTTGGTATCATCGACGTTAAAGAAAACAAAGAGACCGAGAGTTTTGCCGTCGTGTGTTCAAGTCAGCCACAAAACTTGAATTTGGTCATTTCACGTTGTTGTTTGAAGAGTACGGTAACGAAATGTATCAAATTTCTTAAGACACGTGCAAAGCCATTGTCCTTGCTCATTAAACCTATTGTTTAGTGACGTTCTCGTTGCTGTTGTCGTTGTCGTTGCTTAAGGTGGCTCGAAATAGTTTTCATTTTCTCGAGACAAGTTTTACGAATTCTTTTCTAAATAGGGTTTGGTTAATCGTACTGATATGACATTTGCGCCATAAATAAACTAAACATGATAGATTCATTACATCATATGTTTTCCAAAACAGCTGTTACCATGGCAACTATATGGGGCATCCATTTGACCCCTCAAATTCGACATGTATTGTCTTATTAAACCTTCAAGATATTTAAGTTTAAAAAAGTATGGCAGAATAGATAGCGAGTAGCGTAGCCAGTCAGAGAACAGTATTCGTGAGAGAACGCTAATAGATTATACTAACACGTGATAGCGCTTGCTGTGATTTCGAAACCGTAAACATGCAGGTAGCAAACAGTAGCGATTAGATTAATACAGTGATCTCAGCCAGATTTAAAGGCAAGCTGCAGGAGCCTAAGGTTGCTTGAGGTAAAGCCTTTCATTCCTTTTGAGAACAGCTTTCGACACTTTTTATTTTAGGAGAATAATGTATGGCTTACCTTTTTTACTATCGGTTGTTATGGATTGGTTAAAAAAAATTGTGATGACCTTATTGATGCGTCATTTGTTTCTTTATTTTTTGTTAGCATCTCATCGGTATTCCGCATGCTTCTGTGTTATCACTGCACTTTTGCAGTGATAACACAGAAATAAATACAGAACTAAATTAATATGAGTAAAATTAAAAAAAAAATAGGTCTCACCCTTAGATTAAAAAAATACTCTAATTGTCACATAAACGAATGCTATCGGGAAAACTGTTCCATAGTTCGGGGGATAAAACAACAAAGGCTCGAGACCCATAGAACTTTGGATTCAAGTTAACAGGATTCAGGCGTAATGTAGAGGATGGCCGGAGAGTTCCATGAGGCGAATACTGAGCGAGTTATGAGATCTTGCATGGAGATATGGGACATATGGTGTAGAGCCTAGGAAGGGAGCAATGGAATCTTGAATTTAATGGCTTCAGAAACAGGAAGCCAGCATACTTCCGCCAGAATTGGGGTGGTGTGATCTCACTGAGAGCAGGGTGATTTCCATGTGCAGCACTATACATCGTTACGACTGATAATTTGTTGCTTCAGTAACCTAAATCTTAACTTCGCGTTCTACCTACAACCTAGAGGGACTTTAAACGTCCAGAATTTTACTGGATGAAGTTTTTCTAGTTCCCGTAAGCCGAGGAAGAAGCCTCCTAAGCTTCGATTAATTCCCATTGAACAGTGACTTTTGCATCCGAACGTAAAAATCTATTGAAATTAGCCCCCAGTCCGGAAAACAAAAAGCATAAAAGAAGCAAAACACCAAAGACAAAACAGTTTGGGGAAGAAGCGACTGAAACACGTCTGTACTTTCAGTCAAAGAGGCAAACAACGAAACCGATATATTGGAGTAAGTAGTCTTGACATAGTTATCACACCCCCTTTAAGTGTTTCATCAATACCACCGCATTTCACTGATAATAAGCTAATATGGGTACCATTTTAAGACTGTAATCGGTCACCAGACGAGACATACCACTGCATTCCAGTATGCACAGTCTTCCGTGGTAACTGATTACGTGCATTCCAGAGCGTTATTTGAAATCATTCTTGTCGAGAATTCTTTCGAATCATGTTCTACAGTAACGTTTATTAGCATTCGAAAGCCACGGTCACACAAACAGTTTTGGGGCGCGAAACGACTCAGTATGGACGGCAAAATAGAACTAATCAGTCGACCGGCGAAGAGGTTATGAACAATCGCCTTACTTCAATCCTTCGAAAAATTTAACAATAAAAAAAAAAGCAAGCATCAAGACGGTTCCATTTTTTCTGCTTTGAAGAGGAATACGTTTTCATAACACCATCAACTCAAACCGTTATTCCAAAGAAAAATGAAAATTATGACGTGCTTTAGTCAATTATCATCTTTGCTAAAAGAATACCACTGCTGCTTAATAGTTATTGGTTTTTGGTCAATGTCCTTGCGCAAATATGTTAATAACACTTTCCACAAGTTTCAAGGTATTTTTGCAGACATTCTTATTGGCGCTCAAACTCGATCCGTTAGAATTAGAATATGTTCTCAAGGAAACCACATCGATACTAAAGAAGCATCATCCTTACAGGCCATAGAGTTGTGTGATATTACTAAAAATTCCTGCCGGCAAGTCTTCCAATGTGTTATTGGACAAGTCCCTGAATAAGAGATAAGAAGGCTTTTTTTAAAAAAATTGTGACCGGCCAACAAAGTAATCGAGTGATTTTTGACATGGAGTGGTCAGAAATTCAGCGTAAATTTTGAAAACTTAAACTCATGACCCAGTTCTTTTCAAATGTTACAAGTTCACAAACTGTTATCTTTGTCACGCTTTTGGCACATCAAGATCTTTGACTCATGTTCAATCAGTCTATTGACTGAACATTGTTCCACCTGATGTCTGAAGATTTTGCAAGTTTTGGTTG
The DNA here is from genome assembly GCA_016490735.1 of Pachyseris speciosa. Classification (NCBI taxonomy): domain Eukaryota; kingdom Metazoa; phylum Cnidaria; class Anthozoa; order Scleractinia; family Pachyseridae; genus Pachyseris; species Pachyseris speciosa. Next base: position 295,093 of record JAEMWC010000656.1, read on the forward strand.
AGCTCGTTCACATATTATAATCTTTATTACTTCCCCTCCCTTACCCTCCCCCATCGGTGGTCCAGTCAGGTTTAAGAGAGAATGCACAGGAAAATCGAGCAAAACGGAAAATTCGTGGCCACAGACGAAAAACTAACCTACCCTCATTTTAAGTCTATAGAGAAGTACTGACGAGTTTACAAACCTCCTGGGGTTTATTTTCCGAAATACGGTCGAGTTTTGGAATTATTTGAGATTTTTGATTTCGCCCGTCTGACGCCTGAAATTAGCCGCCTCACAAGGGAAAATAGACCGGCCGAAATAACTGCTTCGCGTAACCAAACATGTCAACCTATCGACAATCTAACACTTAATTTCTATAAAATGAACATCTAGCATCCTATTTACGACAGATTTTCGATTCTGAAGTGTAAAATCAACGCTTGTTAACCGCTTTCTAAATGGCCAGTTGACGAATGCGAAAAATTATAGGTAAAACTGAAATCGAGCTCCTGGTTATGGGAATTCTCGGAAATTGCCCCAAATTTTAGTTTTGAAGTCTCGAGATATAGTGTTTTAAGGTACATTAAAATTTTGGTTGGGTTTTTTAGCGAGCGCTTCAGAATAAGTCGACCAATTTGAAGAAATGTTGCGCTAAGTGACCTCAAATTGACCTCAGAGTGTTTGTTTACATTGACTAGTCACATCGGTTACATTGAAATGAGCGCTCCATATTAACTAATATTCTCATACCATATTTCATTTGATAATGAATTTGACTTACCACTATATAATGAAGTCGAAAAGGTGTAAAGATTGTCTTGAAGCGGCAGAATGAAGCCGAGTTGTTGTCCAAACTAGATCTGATGTAAAAGTTTCAGAGATTCCTTTGTCAAATTGCCCTATAATTATATGTGAATGTAAGAAACGCTGCGGCTCATCAACCAAATGCCTTGGTAAGTTGTTGAGACATCTGTGACACACTTAGATCTGTTTTAGTGTTGGAGTGTTGGAACTGGAGCTGATAAGAGCTCACTCTAGAGCTGGTAACACCCGACTGACGGCAGGGCCTTATTGTCGATTGCGTGACAGATTTTGAAACACCCTACGGGATAAATCTTGTCTCCGAAAATCCCCTTACCCCCAAATCAATTTTTTCATGGTCCATCTTTAAAGATAAACTATCCAAAAAATTATAATCAAGGGTCTATTCACGTAACAATAGCCGTGAAGCGTCTCGGTTGCATATCTAACAAAACGTTTGCCAGCATCTCCATCATGGTGTTTCGTCCGCAAAATTCCTCAAAGAAAACACATTAATCTAACTATTCGTTTCTTTATTTTTCAGTAGGTTAAACGAATTATGTATGTTAGTCCGGGTCAAGAAAAAGTCCCTCAGGTGCAATCGAGTGGCAGCTGTTTGGATTTAGCTCCAAAAATCGGTATGTGCTAAAACTAGGAACACCGGAACAAAACCACCTGAACGGAATCACCCAAACAACCAGAACCACCGGAACGAAACCACCGAAACCTGCGAAACAACCGAAACTGTCGGAAAAGAATGAACGGAACCACCGGAACTACCGAAACGAATTCAAATCAAACTCTTGTTAAAGAGAGTTTTTAAAACATTGTTGGCTTTGTATTGTTTTAAGCCGCGCATTTGGCGCGCGTAAAGAGAGGACGCTAAATCAGGGACCGCACAGAGGGAGGGGCTGAAGGAGCTTTAGACCCCCCTCCCCCAACTTTTTTGAAAAACTGAAAATACATTTAAAAAAATATTTTAACAAAAATAACGGAGCCAAAAATAGCAAAAAATCGTTTATTCGAAAGTGACCAGAGTTACTGGCAAAGACAAACACGCAGATAAATAGACAGAAAGAAGTATTAGTCGTTACAATTATGAAATACGAGCTTCAGATCATCTTATGGTGTAGTTTTACTGAAAAGTAAAAGCTATCCCTCCATGACAGGACCGATGTTACCAAGGAGAACTCGCGCGCCGAGAAGGATTGAAATTGGCACTGGAGAGCCAACATATCCTGTGACCGCACAAGACTATTACAGACGAATATAGTTTGAAGCTTTTGACTTTATAATGAACGCTATTAACCAGCGTTTTGACCAGCCAAGCTTTGATACGTATGCGAAGATTGAGTCTCTCTTAATTAAGACCCTCAACTGGCAGAACAAATCCGAAGAGCTAAAGTTTATGGAAAAACTGTATAACGATGATGTTAATATTTCAATGTTAACTTTTACAAGTGCTGCTGAAGGATGGTGATTATTCGTGTTTTGACGACATTATAGTAAAATCAAAGAGCTACCCAACTCAGAACGGGAAATGAGTGGAGTGCAATTTGGTCTGAAATCATACGCGTGATTCAAAATCGAACAAGCCGCAGCGCGAGTTCGATTTGAAATCACAAGTATGATTTCAGACCAAAATTGCATGACACGAAGTTCAATTACCACTTTCTTACAGCCATTTCGAAATCACAGTTTTTTTTTGTCAATATTAATATTTGCTTATCCATGAAATTTGATAGGTTAGTATTATTTCACTTTCATTTTGATCGGTTACAGAAAGGATGCGATTTAGAGTAAAAAATGATGCGGTTTGGGAATAAATTGCACTGTTGAGATCCAATCAGATTGCAAGGATCACCAGTGATTTCAAAATGAATGTAATAAAAGAAGTTATCACGTTATGTGAGCTCGTTGTCGTAAATCCGGCAACCGGTGAAGCCGGTGAAATATCCTTTTCGACTGCTCGGAGGCTAAAAACATGGCTCCGTTCAAGGATAAACCAGGAACGATTAAGTAACCTGACAGTTTTAAACATACACAAAGAAAGAACTGACAGGCTCTCCACCATTGACTTCGCAAACGAATTTACCGACCGCAACACAAACAGAAAGCGTAAATTTGGCACTTTTCAAGTAATGAAGTGCAGTAACTTTAATATCATTCACTTAATTATTTTCAGTTACCGTTTTGTTAAATTTCAGAGCCGTGGAAGTATTTTGAATGAATAATTAAACAGTTATTGAACTCGGCTTTTGTATGATATGAAGATATGCAGATCTCGGAGGGTGTTATCCTCCTCAAGCCTTCGGCTTTGGCGGATAACACCCTCCTCGATCTGCACAATTCTTCATATCATACTCAGCCTCGTCCAATAATTGCTAATTATACAGCGTTGAGTTCAAGGCAGCTCAAGCAAAATCGTTGGATTTCTATAGTAATTACAGGTTGATATCAGCAGTATAACAGTCTATGATATTGCAATTTAGTGATGGTGAATTTTGAGACCCGATAGCAACATCCCTGAAGATGTGGAAAAAAATTAATAGTTTTATCGGTATAAAAGCATTCTCCGTAACTTTATGCCCCCCCCCCCCAATACAAATTTCGTCCAAGCGTTCTTCTTTCGCCTCCCCCCCCCCCCTCCCCCCTCTCCCCCACTCAAAAACTTGCTGCGCGGTCCCTGTAAATCCCTGCAGGTTTAACGAACGTTGCGTTTACAGCCAAGACCAAGTGTCTCCCGATGGCGAGGACATAGCTTGAGTTGATCAATGTTTTGTGGGCGTGAAACGTGACGCGCTCTTACGAGAATAAGCTCCACTTATCGATAGTACTCATGCTTATCTATAGTACGGCTGCAGTTGAGCCATGGCATGCATGACTTTGACAGACATTATCCTTGCTACTGAAACCACATTACCCGCCAACGATCTCTTGAAATGAACACGTTTCACCTTCCATAGAGTAAAAACATGATTTCCGCACTATAGTGCAAAGCCCTGACCGTGGGGATTGGTCGATTCACGTCTTTGGCAAAGACGTGCAAACACTATTTGCGCAACCTGGAATTCAGCTAAGTAGGGGTTCCGAGTCGAATGGGAAATCTGAATCCGAATTTCCGATTGAACACAAAATCCGAAAACGGATTTCGCGACGGATTTTGTTAATAGGAATCTTTCCCAACACGGATTTCAATTATCAAAATCCGTCGCGAAATCCGTTTTCGGATTTTGTGTTCGACTGCAGTGAAATCCGAAATATCCTTCTTCTGGTCAATTGCGGTGGATAAATCCCCGATTCTGCCCAGAATTTGTCTGAGCATTTCTCGCGCAGAATTGCCATCACTAGAAGCCATCTTGTTTATACCACGTGATAAATTTTGGCGCGAAAACATCCCCTGACCAGTAAACTGCCACACTCGACCGACGAAAAAATTCTGCACCGACAAAAAAATTTCGACCGACAAAAAATTTCTCAACCGACGAAAAAATTCTCGACCGACAAAAAAAATTCTCGACCGACAAAAAAATTTCTCGACCGACGAAAAAATTGTCGACCGACAAATAAATTTCTCGACCGATAAAAATTCTCGACCGACAAGAAAGAAACTCGCAAGATCGATATGAGATTCTCGAAGGGTGGATTTGCATCTCGCTTGATGGAATGACATCTGGACTTGTCACCCTGAGAACTGGATCTTAAAAATAATCTCGACCACTTTTGTCCACTATGGCGTTCCATAACCAGAGGTTTTCGGAAAGGTCGTATGTGCTGTTTTTGAGAGTCAAAAACGTCAGCTAGCAGCTAGCAGTTTGCATTTTCTCAAAGGAAGATTTTGTTCTCTAAAATTTTCGGTCTATTAAAACTTCAGCTAGGGAATCCGAACAGATGAACTTCTTCTAGCTTATGAAAACATCACTTTAAAGAAACTTCAAACACCATAAGGTACTTAAAAATGCCTTTCTATAGCTTTTGGTTTATTTGGCTCGTTGCGTGCCCCTGTTAGATTGCCGATAAGTTGACATGTTTGGTTACGCGAAGCAGTTATTTCGGCCGGTCTATTTTCCCTTGTGAGGCGGCTAATTTCAGGCGTCAGACGGGCGAAATAAAAAATCTCAAAGAATTCCAGAAATCGACCGTATTTCGGAAAATAAACCCCAGGAGGTTTGTAAACTCGTCAGTACCTCTCTATAGACGTAAAATGAGGGTAGGTTAGGTTTTCGACTGTGGCCGCCTTTTGCTCGATTTTCCTCTGCACTTGCTCTTAAGGCTTTTTTATTTTTTATTTGAAGGGACAAGTTGTTACTTAAAACAAAAAATTGTAAACACTTAATCACTGAAATCGGTAAGCCTTTTTACCAATTTAGAAATTTCACGGAACAAAATTTTTCATCACCTACTCTTGCCCTATGTTTTTCTTTCTTTCGAGGTAGAATATTACTGAAATGTGTACTATCAATTAGCCAGTATGGTGATGGTCCTTACAGTTTATATGTATTAGCTGGCAACATTCCTGGGACAGACTTCAGTTGCTTTCCTGCACAAGATACCTTTACCAATGATGAATAAGACCCAGGGCGAGTGCAGACACACGGCTTTGGACATGCTAAGAAGAGTGAAAAAACAAGCCCTTGTTATCTGTTTTGGAGATGAGGCATTAATTACTTTATGAAAATAGTTCCACTTATGTGTCATTTTACCATAAATTCCAACACTATAGGATCCCGAATTATACTGTTAGATCCGGCATTATACTGTAGTAGCCAGAAAGACATTGTAGGAGTCTTTACTGAACGTTCATATATTTTGTCAACACTGTAGGATCCCCAGCTAGACTGTAGGTGGACATGATAAGACACTGTGACGATTCGTCCATACCATAATTGTTCTTTACCAACAACACTGTAGAGTCTCGAATTACACATTGAGGTGCCGTAAGATCTTGAAGGATCCCGCGTTTCACAGCAGACCGCGGGATACCGTCTTAGATTGTAGTTAACCCGTTTACTGCTGAGAGTCAAGGCTAACGTGTAGTTCAAATTACTGACTGTAATAATTATATTCCTTCTCCGCAGTTTAAATGGAGGTTATATTTTGTGGTTATTTTACTGATTTATCTCCGAAATATACGTATTTAGACATTTCCAGCAACCTGAGGGATATCCGCGTTTTTTTTTTTTTCTTTGTTTTTGTTTTTTTTTTGTTCGGTGACCATTTTGTGACCCTGATATTAATTACGTCACGGCACAATTCTCAAAATCATTTCATTGTCATGTTATCAAGAGCAGTGTGGTCAACAATCACAACCTCGTTCCCGGGGCTATTCTCCGCCGAGAGGAGGGTGGGCGGCGCCCACCCTCCTCTCGGCGGAGAAAAGCCCTGGGAACGAGGCTGCAACAATCAAAGACCACGTAGAAACTCGCGCCAAGTGGTTCACAATTTCCAAGACAAGTTATTAGCTTATAAGTACAAGCTGATATAAAGACCATCTGTATACATTATTGTGATACTGACAATGTTAATGAGTTTGCGTGTTACTATAGATCAGATCGACTGAACAGTTATCACTACTACTACTCCATTGGACACAGTGCATATTTAGCACATATAGCCAAATATAGCCACACTTATCTGACTTATTAGAGACCTATGTCTCTGAATCAGCAAGATAAAGCTAAGGTTTTGAGACATGATCCGATGCAGTCCCCTTGGACCAAAATTAAATCAATATTTTATAAATATATGACATATATGACAGCTTTTCATCGAATTTATGCCAAACAAGTATCCTTCAGTAGCTGCAATGCCACTGTGCATTCATCTGTGCAGGTCTATTCCTAATTTGACGCGCATATTTAAAAGGATTACCGAGATACAAATCAGTTCTTGACGTCAAATCAGGAAGAGTATCACGCCCTTTACTAGCTCGGTCGTGTGACAGATGTTGGCAAGATTTCGTAACTTTTACAGCCTCTAAAATGTCAAGATTTGGTGAAAGAAATTGTAATTCATTTCGAGCAGGGGCAGTGATTTGTTTGGGTTTAGATGCACTTTAAGGGTGACCTTCACCAGCCAAAAATTATACATGAAGTAACATTTCATGTGTTCTTTTCACTATTTATCTTCAGTTTAGTTAACTTCAGCCGTTATCAGCAACAACCCTATGGATCATATAGGCCAGCCGAATGCTTGGAAAATATGTCAAGTACTGTTGTGATGCGTGCTGGCCGCATCTGGCTTCTTTTCGTGTGAGTTAGAAACGGAGTAGGATTCTGTGCTCTAATACATGCGAATTAGAAAAATTGTTCCGTACGTCATAAAGATAATACAGCGGGAAAATGATGGTTGCTCTCAAACGGTTACTCTCAAACTTCTCCGAGTCGATTTACCGTCTATTGCAAAGTGAAGACGAATGTCGGTACATTTGGCATGAAATAGCCGCGGACGAAATTTACGACAACAAATGTGAAATGAGAAGGCGAAATTCCCGTTTGAGTTGGTGAAAGTTCATTGTTGTTGTCTTTTAAGAAAGTAAGAAACCCGTGATGACAAAATAGAAAAGCAAAAAATAAAAATTGAATCTACCAACAAACGCCAAATAGAAACACAACCCAAACGTAAATTAATTTTAAAGAGCGGTAGCTTTGAGTGTTTACAAACGTAATCCAAAATGTGTATATCAATCTCCCTACCAATTCGCACACATTTGTCTTCCATTTTAAATTAACTTCATCACCAAGTGCGTGGAACGTTTTTGAAAAGTATAAGCTAGAAAACAGGTACAAAATTGGAAGGGTGTTCGACATGCTTTTTTTTTTCTTTCTCGTTAAACATATACGTGTCTCTAAAAGCCCTTGCTGAAAATAATGTGCAGCAGAATCCTAAATGTAGCCACTCACTGGGAGGACGCGGGTTCAAAGCCCGGCCGGACCAACACTCAGGGTCTTCAAATAACTGAAGAGAAAGAGATGCCTTTCTTATGATATCTGCAAATACATTACAGGTACAGGTACTTCGGTTCAGACATGATTTCAAAGCATCGAAGCACAGTTTATTGAATTAATACTGGTCGTTTCAGCATGGTGACCTTAAAATATTCCAGTAGAAGTTACTACAAAGACCGTCGCGAGAGGCAAAGTTGTTAGAGACTTAAAACGTAACCAAAGTTTAACAGTGAAAACCGAAGTGCAGAGAACGTTAGTAAGCTCATTTAAAATGGGCACTGTTAATTTGTCAAGTAAGTTTTGCAAGGTTTTTGCGAACAGTTCCTCCTTCTTTCCTTCCTCGATCTTGTGAGCGAGCGCGAAGCTAGCCTGCGTCGCAGACGAAAACTAACCCCAGTTTAGTCACGTCTGCGAAGCAGCGCCGAATTTCGTGTTCTGTGAGTTGTTCTGTATACCAGAATTGAGAACGCGTTATGATTGGTCCGTCAACAAAATGCTTTTGTGACGGGTCAATCATATAGCGCGTACTCAAATTCAGGTACACAGAACAAGGAATTCGACGCTGCTTCGCAGACGTTACTATCCTGGGTTAGGGCCTGTTTATATGAGGTTTTCCATCCCGTTTAGGCGGGCTGGCCCGCTTTACCGGGCTGGCTCGACTCTAGCCCTGTTTGTTCATAAAATTTTGGTTGTGGTTATATGAGAAGGCGGACTGGCCCACTTGCTGAGGTCACGGTTTCATGATCCGCGATCTCGGCAGGCGGGCCAGCCCGCCTTCTCATATAAACAGAACCAACATTTTATGAAGAAATAAGGCATGAGCCGAGCCAGCCCAGTAAAGCGGGACAGTCGTCTAACCGGGCTGGAAAACCTCATATAAACGGGCCCTTAGTTTATGTCTGCGACGCAGGCTAGCGCGAAGCGCGAGCGAGCGGAAATTTGGGAGCGCGGAAGTAAACGAGTGCTAAAGGCCCGGCCAAACAGATCCAACATGTTGATGTAACATCGTCCAACATTGTTGAATCCAACATTTTGCACTCGTTTGGCCACCATGTTGCACGATCTTGCATGATATTGGATAATGTTGAACGAAGTTTGATGTCCATCAAACATCGTCTTCAACATCATCCAACATTTCTTTTGTTCTCAAATGTGAATAACAATGTTGCATTCGTTTGGCCACTTTGTTTAACAATCAGTGTTGAACACGCGCATGCCCACTAAGCTGACTTTGCGGTATCTGTATCTGTATTTGTATCTGTGTCTGCGTTGCCGCGTGAGTGTTCAAGCTACAGTATCCCGAACAAGCAAAGCTTTCAATCTCTGAACGAAGAGAGCCTTAACACAAGCGATCTCTCCTCAAAAAGAAAGAGAAAGGGCAAAGGAGAAACCGAAACTGTTAAACCAGCGAACGCGACAAGATTGTCTTACTTGTCTTTAAGACTTATCGGTCTCGCATAATTTTCTGGGCAAAAAAAGAAAACATGGCACTGGTTTGTTTCTAAGGAGTCTTGGTAAATTTTGGTCCCAAACCCTTGAGACCAAGTGTTGAACCCAACATGTTGCATTCGTTTGGCCACGTCGTTCAACATTGTGCAAAGTGTGCAACATCATATATTTGAACTGCGTATTAATGAATGAAGATATGAATGATCATCGCAGTTATGAACACTACTTAAGCAGTAGCGAAAATAAAGCCAGAACAAAATTCAGGCTTATACGGGATTCGAACCCACGATCTCTGTGATACCGGTGTAGTGCTCTACCAACTGAGCTAACATGATCTCGCAGGGTTTATTTTGATAATTGCGTTCGACGTTAGGAGAATGCATCCTAGTCTTGGGTACCCTGTGATACTAAGTGATGAGATTTTTCGCCGTCCGTGTACCATTTCTACGCCATCTTGAATTACGTCTTAAATCATATCGTGAGTTCAGCCTCGCTCTTTTATTCACCCTAGTGAAGGCAACTAGTTATGGACCACAGTTGGTCGTGCGTGAAATCAACATCGTGGGAACGTCTACTCCTAAGTGATTGGCTCAGTTGCATTTTGCTTGCAAGTATTTTATTACTGAGGTACGGTGGCCCACAAGTATCACGGCAAAAGTATTAATTTCATACTGCACTATTTAAAAAATTGCGTCAACATTAACTTTAGTTTAGTAACTTAAGTTTTATGTTAGGAATCTTATTTTTAAACCAGCCAAAATAAAGATCTGGTAACCACTGCAAAGGTTTGTGAACGTCACAGCAAAAGTTTGTGAACGCCACGGCAAAAGTTTGTGAACGCCACGGCAAAAGTTTGTGAAAGCCACGGCAAAAGTTTGTGAAAGCCACGGCAAAAGTTTGTGAAAACCACGGCAAACGTTTGTGAAAGCCACGGTAAAAATTTTTGTGAAAGCCACGGCAAAAGTTTGTGAAAACCACGGCAAAAGTTGGTGCACGCCGCGGCAAAAGTTTGTGAACGTAACAGCAAAAGTTTGTGAACGCTATGGCAAAAGTTTGTGAACGCCACGGCAAAAGTTTGTGAAAGCCGCGGCAAAAATTTGTGAATGCCACGGCAAAAAGTTGTAAAAGCCAAGGCGGAAGTTAATTTTAGAGCGGAAGTGACAATATTAGAGTCAGTTTTGGCCCAAGAGAGACCCTGGGGACAAGGTTTGGTTCAAACACACAAAATGGCGGACGGAGATAGTGCACAGGGAGCCTCATAAGAAATTTCTTATGAGGCACAGTCGGCGGCGAAGACAAAACGCGACAAAATCGCTTAAAATATCAGTATTGAGGCAAAAGGACGACAGTACAGCACAGGTAAGACAATTTCACTTTTATTTAGCGTTGTTCAATACATATATTTAGCGATTCGTCGCTAAAGCATGAAACATACGGTAAATCCCATACATTTACTATAAAATAACAAAGGGTCACACAAACGCACAAACAGATTGTCTGGGCTCCCTGTGTTAACACCGGCAAGTGTGATTACCTGAAGATTAAATGGCCTCTGCTCATGGGTAAAGATTTTTAAGGGATCATTCATTCTTTATGGAGGAAAGGCTGGTAAAATTTTACAGATGTGATATATATGATATACTCCTCCCCCAAAAAAAGATGAAGTATAGGTATTGAAACTTGTATCAAGCTGAACATAAAAAAAAATATCACATAAAATCTGCCAAAACATGTTTTTAAATTATATTGTAAAATAAATTCAATTTTCACAATTGTTGGAACATTCTACCTGTTCAGACCTAAGGTTTAAGTGATAATAATAAATGCTGGTACATTGATCAACTGTTTATTGGTGGTATGTGATTGTTAGTGGGGTAATAAGAGTTGCATTCTGGTAGAAATTTTGCTCCCTACTGCATAATTCGACACTTAGAAGTAATTATTTTGGGTGCCTCCTCCCGTACACAGCAAAATTTTCTGATGCCCTCAACCCTTGAAGCCATACTTTTTTTGGCACACCTCACTACCTCAAAAATATGAATGGTCCCGAAGACAAAGATGTTTATTAATAAACTTGAGTACGAATATGAAAAACAAAGTTTAGTTAAAATTGTAACTATGCTACTGATATTGTTTAAACTCTTGGTGTAGCATATATATAAAGCTGTGAACATCTAAAATATTTGTAGGGTGTTTGCCTGTAGCCAATGGAATGCAAAATCTTGTAACAGCAAGAAACTGCTGAATACTGAGATGGCTTACATCAGTTTATAATAATAACAGATTTAACTTGAAAAATATGATTGGCCCAGGTGACAGGCAACTGTAACCCTGAAATTACTTTCACTGTTTGTGTACCACTGTGAAACTTCAACAGAAACATTGTGTTAAGATATGAACAAATGGAATGGTCCAAATGGCATACATATCACCCAATGCTCTTGTGCAATAACAGGAACAGATGCTATATATGAACAAAGCCCACAAGGGCTAACATGGTGAAGGTTTGTATGAAAAGCCTTGAATATTCCACTCATAACCTACACCGTTTAACTTTGACAATAACAGGAACTTTTAAAAAGATTAAAACCTATACGTAACATGCATATAGTGAAATAATTATTATAGATCAACTGATTGTGCAAAGCAAAACCTAACAGTTTCTTCAAGAAAGTGAACAAAAACAATGTTAACAGTGTCTATCAGTTCTACGAACAAAGCAAACAGCATATTATCTAGAGGGCTAGATGGGCTCTTGGAAACCATATACTTGCATTCAAACTATAGGGAATTCCAAAAAAACTGTAACACAATTGGGTGACCGACCCTGTAATGTTCAGCCTGTGTAAACAATGCATAAAAAACATTTTCTTTTTTCAGTCCTATGGTCTGCCTTTTTAGTTGATGGGAAATAGGTTAACCTATAGTCTAGCCATTCATTACTTCATGGCCTGCCAAAAGCCTGGCTTTTGCAGTAAGCCAAAGTAAAGAGTTCTCTGAATGATTCTGCACTCTGTAAATGCTGGACTGGAAATGTTATGGACTTTGCACAGGCACTAACAACAGGAAAACAAACAGAGTGCCCTGGCTTATTCTTTAAACAGTCATGGTCAAAATAAACCGGTATTTTAAACCTTTTTCCTGAAATTGGCTTATGCCGTGATCCTGTCAGCCAGCCCATGATCCCTGGCACACTGAGACTAGGACTCTCAAAAACCAAACTTTCATCTTGATTCATAGCCTCATCCTCGTCTGTGTTCCCTCCTTCCTCGTTGTAGTTGTATGCAATGGGTGCCAGATGACCTACCACATTTCCTGTTTCACAGTCATTGAGAATATCTTGGAGGAAGTCCATGATGTCCTCTTCAAAGCATCGTCTTGATGTGCCTTCCCGTGAATAATGAGGCTCCAGAAGTGAGAAGAGATAGTCAGCATCAGGAGTAACATCTTCCTTGAGATCCCCAGCAACAAAAAGAGGCTCACAGACAAGTGGATTCTGGATAATCATTTGATCCAGGCCATAACTACTCAAACCGAGCATGAATTCTTTCATGTAGAGACATCTACGGGATACAAAGCTCACTTGTAAATACCTGATAATGGCATCCAAATTCTCCTCTTTGATAGCACCTGTGTATCCATTATCAATGATAAGATCTGTGTGCTTTTGGCAATCAGATCTGACCTCTGAAAGCAGCTGCTTTTCTTTAAATGTCAGATTTTCTTCTCCAATATTCGTCATGTCAAATTCTTTAAATGTTGCTTCATAGGCACACTTTTCAAGAAAACAGGGGGGTGGGCCTCCCTGAGCAAGTGAGACAGCAACAATTTCTCCACATGTTCGAAAACTGCCATTTTGTACAAGAAAGGAGGAGTCCATTGGGGCTCCATCTGGAAACATGCTTTCTGCCATATCAGCAGTGCATTGTTCTAAAAATTCTAAGGCAATGGCTCCATTGTCAATGCCACTTTCCCCACTGTAGTGGACACTCAATCTATTTGTTGTGTGGGACTTAGAGGCTTGTCTTTGCCACAAGCTAATAATTCTAGAGAATGGGGCTTTTCTTCTTGTTACAATGAAAAAATGCTTATCATGTTTTACTTGGGATGCCAACTCATGTACATCTTTGTAGTCGTTTATGAGTGCATAGTTACCAATTGGAGTCATAGTTGCTTGGCTTTCCAGACTTGGGGGAACATCAATAACTTCCTTTGAGTTGCAGGAATTCAACTCATCCTGCAATGTTCGAGCTATGGCCTCATCCAACTTTATTTGCTTACATGTGGAAGGAAACTCCTCTTCAGTGGAATGACAGTCATCCTCTGATGGGCCCTCTGATGTATTGGCAGGCTCCTGAAGATACCTCTCATAGGCAGAAAAGTTATCTGTGTCACACAGGTAAAACACTAAACGTTTGAAGGCCTTTCCGCCTTCTGTTTTGTACTGCTTCAAGGAAAAAAAATCCTTTGTTTGGCCTGATAAAAAGAAAACATTACAAAATAAGAAAAATCAGAGGCTTAAATATCAAGGGCAAACAAAGAAGAAAAAGAAGAAACTGACTGCAAATACAGGAAAATACAACAGAGACTGGTGTATTAGTCTTTTGTCTACTCCCAAGATATAATTAACAGTTGGAATTTTACGTTGATCAAAAACACCATTGTGATAACAATGCCACACATTTTCAAGTGAGGTAGTTAGTTTAAAGAAGAAAATTATTAACAATACAGAAGAATTGATAGATTGTTCATTGAGCATTTGTCACAAAAAAGAAAGCAGAACCTTGTTCACTCACATGTAAACAAATGGGATATATAAACAAAACTGGTAGTTACTTCAATGATGTTCATTGCAATATTACTCTGGAATTGATTTATGTGCAAATTTGGTTTAGGAAGAGTATTGTCTCCCCAAAAAATCTGCACACCAATCAATACAAATTATTGTTAGGCACAGCCCAGATTATGAACTAAAATATCTATGTGGGACCTAGTTATCACCCCAGGGGGGTACTCACAGTATACATGTGGCGGGGGGGTCCGACAGAGCTTCATAATGCAAACCCAAAAAAATTCACAAGCTTGAAATTTTAGACCCCAAAAAAATACCTGGCATGAAAATTTCGTACCCAAAAAATGCAAATCCTCAACACGGATTTATTCCATCAAATGTACTCTTCTAATGCATGATTTTGCATCAATAATCTGATAATTGAAAATATCTTTTTCTCTTGATTTCTTAAAAACATATTTTTGGGCATAATAACTATCTATATACTTTGAAACAACTACATGGCATAAACAGTGCATGTGTTCCATCTTCATAGACTAAGACATACTCTTTGGCTGTCTCAAATCGCCTGTCAAACGCCTTCCATTTGGCCACTGCTTTTTCAAGAATAGTTGCATAAGTTGCATTTGCAGGGACAGTTATAGGTAGGCGCTTCCCGCGGACTGTCTTAAGGTCTTCATCATCAAACCGTTTTAAACCAATATTTATTGTTACTTCCATGTTGTCATCTTTCTTGGGGGCTTTTTTCTTTGAGCGAAATTCAGACGCCTGCTTCTCAGACTTCTCAGATGATTTGGCAGTTACATAGCTTTCAAATGACATTGCCTTTCTTTTGTGGGTTTGTGGTCTTCCAAAAGAAGTCACCTGACTTGAGCTACATGCACTACTGGATTTTTCACTCCAGTCTGGGGGACCATTTTTTGACTGATCGTTATTGCAGTTCCAGCAGAATCTTGCTTTTTTCCTAACTTTCTCTGCACAGGCACTACAACATCTACAAAGGTAGTATTATTTTACAATTATTATCATGTAACACATTTGACAGCTCATATTACAACATAATTGTTAGAAATAAAATGTATCCCACCTGGTGGGTAAAAATACTGGTAAAATATGAATATCTGATTGAAGCAAGTAAATACTTCTTGAACAGTGTACATGAACTTAAAAAATTAAAATTTGTTATCAATGGCGAATCTACACCGTTTCCTGTTGTGTTAAGGTCATGAGCAAGGTACGGCCCAGAGTTAAGATGTTAACAAATAATTATTCGAGTATATATTCATTTTAACTCATCCAATATATTAATATACACTTGACTTATCAACCACATATGGGTAGCCTCGCAACCGTGTCAAAAGCTAAGGAAATTATTACACTCCTTACAATAGATTACACCACAGCTTCTTTATATTAACTTTTAATATCAACTTCTTTATTTAACTTTTTTCATGTCTTGCAAATCTGACTGATTGCCTGACAATTTGACTGGGAACATTGAAGAACATTTTTTACCGATATTCACGGTAATCTCGTTTCTAAAGAACCACAGTGAAAACTAATTTTGGATAATTTAAGGCTGCATGATCTTGAAAAAGGTTAAGGCAATATATACTTACACATAATCGTCTCCTTCATCTCTGTCAGCCATAATTATTGCACAAGCAGAGCAAATGGCGGGAGAATGCACATCACTTCTCGGCAGAAAACTGGCACGAGAGTTCCTTCCGGCTTCCGCTTCTAAGATCAACTTCCGCCGTGGCTTTTCAGTTCAAACGCCGTGCCGTTCACAAAAGTTTGCCGTGGCATTCACAAACTTTTGCCGTGGCTTTCACAAACTTTTTCCGTGGCGTTCACAAACTTTTGCCGTGGCGTTCACAAACTTTTGCCGTGGTTTTCACAAACTTTTGCCGTGGCTTTCACAAACTTTTGCCGTGGCGTTCATAAAGTTTTGCCGTGGTGTTCACAAACTTTTGCCGTGGCTTTCACAAACTTTTGCCGTGGCGTTCACAAACTTTTGCCGTGGCGTTCACAAACTTTTGCCGTGGTGTTCACAAACTTTTGCCGTGGCGTTCGCAAACTTTTTGCTGTGACGTTCACAAACCTTTGCAGTGGTTACCACATCTTTATTTTGGCTAGTTTAAAAATAAGATTCCTAACATAAAACTTAAGTTACTAAACTAAAGTTAACGTTGACGCAATTTTTTAAATAGTGCAGTATGAAATTAATACTTTTGCCGTGATACTTGTGGGCCACCGTACTGAGGAGATAACCAACTACCGAAGATAACTAACTACGAAAGTAAGTTGTGACAAACAGTGCATCAGAAGCAACAACAAGACTTAAACCCAAAATCAATATGGCGGAAAAGCTGTTGATGTTATTGTAAACTTGAGACAACGTGCTATCTTGGTAACAATATACCGTAAAAAAATGTTCCTGTTTTTGTCCCTGTTTTTCTCTTTGTCGTTACTGTGCTCATTTTTCAGAATTATTTTAAGTGAAAAATGGTTTAACTATGTAGTTCCTTTTTTTAAATGCCAAAAATTTGGGTCGGTCGGACGACGCTAAACGGAGAAAAAAAGAGGATGGCCTTACATTCTCTGTGGGATGGCGGTCACTTAAAGCACTGATTTACTCGTAGACGGAAAAATAATCATGTTCTGTGAACAGCGGAATGCAAAAAACAAAAACTACAAAGATTTAGCTTTCCATCGAGACCAAAATTATTGCAAGATTTGAAATAGAACGCGATTTATAATTTAATCGGCAGCACAATTACCATCTTAATTGACTGCGATGACAGAAAAACGGACAACATTATAGGGTTATTTTATTCATTGAAGAAAAAATGGATTTCAACTTCTTGAAACGACCTCTTGAGCGGCAATTAGAAAATCTAAAAACTAGAGGTTTCTAGCTTTCCAGAGGGACCCAAATCACCGCTTAAAAATCCATACTTCGAAAGCGCCAGTTTACGTTGGCCAAAACAGGGGCGAATTTTTTAATTAAAAACGTTAACTTTAAATGGCTTCACGGCTTTGTGGGTGGAGTCATTTGAACGCCTTGCAAAGAGAAAGGGATGCAGTTCATCTTTCTTTCTGCTCGCTCGCGGTTCGCACTCAACGTCCGCTCGTCCCAATTTCCGAAAGAAACAGGGACTGCTCGAAGTCTATTGGTACAGTGATTGTGTTGAAAAATGTTCATCTCTTCCTGAGTGAAGTTATAGTAGTTGCCCCCCTCCCCCTTACCTTATTATAGCTCTTTCTAAAAATACTTAGGAATGTTGGTATCGGTACGTGGCACTTCCTGGCAAGCCTAGGGCAATGATTTCCGCCTCATCTCGGGTGCCACTAAGAACAGCTATTCTGCACCTCTTCAGTTCGATTGTCAGATGAGCGAGTTAATTTGTCTGGTACAGATTCCTCACATTCCAATAAACGAATAGTCTTGGAACTCAGTTGAAACAGGTTCATCGACTGGGTGCCCAGTTGGGTTTGGTCTAAGCGGTCAAAGACGGACGAACTGGGTAACTTACCACTTCTGGCGGCAAAGCCAGGGCAGGGTTTCGAGAGCGCGGACTAAGGTGACAAACGTGCATAAGATTTGGACTTCACTAAGTAAAAGGTTTGAGACTTTGAGCCATCTTTTGCAGCACCTAAAATTAGAATCTGGGACCGAAAAGTGTTGAGACATTTAACCAAAATAAAACGCTTTTTATCAGTGTCCTTCCGTAATTGAAAAAAAATTTAAAAAAATAAAAAAAAAATATATTTCATGTTGATAGCCAAGGCCCCTCCCCTTTTCGATGAGGAAATATGCTCCGTGGACACTACCAATTGGTTACAGTATCGAAAAGGGGGGGGGGGGGGGGCTAAATATGATAAATCGCTATTGGAAAACGCACGCGTTTAACGAAAACATTTCTTTTGCGAAATTTCTCGAATGCTTTTGTCCCTGATTGTAGCACCGCGAAGAGTGCTGTTTACTGTATTTAGTACCTTTCATTCACTGTTGAACAATAAACGTCAGAAAGTACGACTAACTGCTTATAAGTTAGCTTTTGCGGTAGCCAGAATTCAAAACAAACAAGCCCTCCCAAGACAACAATTTTTTTTAATCAAATTAATTGTAAAAAGAAAAGAAAACAAAAACTTGCAAATTCAAAAAACAGAAATTTTAAACAAGTGAAGTAAAAGACGAAAGTTAGACACAATGTGGGTTTCCTCACCATTATTGATCAGTATTTCACTCTTGTCAGCTCCATCCTTGCTACTAGCCAGGCATTTGTAGATACCGTCTCCGCTTATTTGGATGCTTGCATAGTTTGTCCCATTTGCCACAACCATTGAGTCCCTTGTTATTGAGATATTTATAGGAGGAATTCCAATGGCTGAACACCAAAGTTTGTATCCCACCGGGAACGCAATCCCAGAACCTGTCCACGGCAAAACCACCTTCGGGGAAACTAAAACGAAAAACAAAATAGCTTAAAGCACTGAACAATGAACTCGCAAACACGTGCTTCTTAGGATAATGTACAA
The DNA here is from genome assembly GCA_016490735.1 of Pachyseris speciosa. Lineage (NCBI taxonomy): Eukaryota > Metazoa > Cnidaria > Anthozoa > Scleractinia > Pachyseridae > Pachyseris > Pachyseris speciosa. The sequence goes on from JAEMWC010000656.1 coordinate 313,609, forward strand.
TATACTCTTGATTTTTATTTATTTCTTTTTTTATTATGTCATCTAAGCTTAATTAAGAATAAAACAGAAACAGCGGAGACAAACATGATAAAAGAAAACATTTTAATAACAGCTTTTTAGCACCTTGACAAAACAGCTCATGATTGTAGTTGTTGTTGTTGTTGTTTTTTTTTAATAAAAATTCTGTTATAAAAACAATAAATGATATCTCGCTGATGTAGTGTTCATTCGAGAAAGGAATGAAAGTTCATGCATTTTTTTCCCGAAAAAGAAACAAACAAACAACACCTTTATTCGCCTTGTACTTAATTACATACATATATAAATAGAGAAAAGATAATATTTGTTTGTACTTAATAAGCCTGGAGCTAAAATAATCCTAAGATTTTCTAGCCAGTTCTCCAGATTTTAAAGAAATTAGGCTACTTATGTATTATAGCACTCTAATTATGGATGCGCCAATGACGCCAGCATCAAAATTATTCATTTCTTAGGACAAACGTATTTGTGTTCGGCACAAAAGCACACTACGAGCAGTCCATTATTTTCGTTAGGTGTAGTAAAGCGAGTGAAACACGCCAGCGCACTCGAAAGTTGCTTCCCGTGAGGAGACGCAACCCGCGGTAGGCAAGTTTCTCGCACGGTCGCGTGATCACTCGTACATACGATTTCTTTATTGTTGTTTTGTTTGTTCGTTTTGGGTGTTTTATGCTTCCCTTATATCACCCCTGATATAACCCCCACAACACTTGGCGTTCAATTTCATTTAAACTCCCACAGCCTTCAGAAAACTAACCGAACTGTGAATAGGATAAGTCATGCATATACAAATGACTAACTAGACTCGAACCTTCAGGGGAAATAGAAAAAGGCTCGAGTTATCGGGAGTTGAGAATAATTGACCGGAAATAAGGGAAAAAACGGTAACCATGTGCATTTCTTTTCATACAGTATACATTTTAATTAAAAGTTTAAAATCATAACTGTCTATCAAGAAGTTTGGGCTCCAGAACTTTTCGAGAAGCTGAAAGGCTGTACCAGAAACGAGCAAAATTGTCGACAAGTACGCGGTTTGTGGGCAACGTGAGGGCGAAGTTGTGAGACATTAAATGAAAGGCAAATTAGGACGTTTTGCAAGGACAATTTTCTATTTTTTGCTTGCCGACAAGAAGAACGACTGTACTGTCGTGGTAACTGGCAAGGCAGTTAACCGTGGAGATGGGGAGGGATTCAAGTACCATGTACACTCTACCTCAAGGGGCACCATAAATTTATTGACATTTTAAAGAAGGAGTTAAAGGAGCAAAGCTTGATCACAATGAAATCTGTACGACCCTGGACTGAACTGGAACAATTTTTGTAATACAAAAAGTCGAATACTCGACTGTTTAAAAATAAATTCAATGTTTTGGCTTGTCTCGTCCTGAAAAACGTGGTTTGAATTATCGAGGGTAAAATTATATACGAAATGACCTGAAGGGAAATGAAATTTCTTCGAGTTAGCGGTAGGTCCGAGTTATCGAGGATTTGAGTTACTAAGGGTAAAATTACAATAATTGTATGAAATAAATCCACGGGAAATCAACATTGGTTTGAGTAGGCGCGAGGTTCGAGTTAGCGAGGGCTCGATTTATCGGGAGTCGACTGTATAGTGATCGAAAGCCTGGTACAATTATTGATCCATTGAGCTCTCGTGTTTCATGTACTCGCTTTCCTGTATCTTATATAGAATAATGAGGGACCACTCGTAATTTTGGGCACAACTCGCAAGATGTAGCGACTTTTCATTGCTTTCTTCTAGCTTGTGACTTTAAGAGGTAAAAGTGGTGTTACTTTATTAATAATACTACGATGTTTTCGTGGCCACTGGACCGGAACTGAGATTTCCGATGTTTGAGAAATTTACCGTCTAGAAACCCGTTTGACCATGTAGTCTTTCTCGCAGCAAAAGATGGGAGCCTGCTTTTTTATCATTTTTATTTGTAGCATAAATACTTTTATTTACACGTTATGTGTAATCATTTAATATATATATTTAGCCAAGCCTAAAAGCGGAGCTCCAAAAGCATTCTTTTTCTACTGGCATTTACATATAGTCTGCTTGTCATATCACCCATCTGACCTCACTCAAGCTACAGACCCAATGCTGTAGAAAATAGTATGGAAAGGTGATCTGAGCCAGTGGCACAGTGGATTTGGAACCCACAGTCCAGACCAGTCCAGTCCAGTCCAGATCTGCTTGTGGATCAGATTTGGACCCCCTAGTCCAGAACTGCTAGCAGATATGAATCCCCTTTTACGAATTTGGACCCCCACCCCTCCTAAAAACAAGCGTTCTATTGAGTAAGGTAATAAAAATTCCTTTCCAAACTGAGTTTGGAGATGTTAAAAAAGCAAAATAAAAATATTGAGGTAGGTTTTTTTTAAAATAATCTTTAATACCTTGTGTAAAAAAGAACCCGCAAAGCTAGTTTTCATCTATAAATTTTTAAAACAAAACATTTCTTAACATCTTAGAGCAATACCTAAGGACAGGTCTGTTTCCCCGTTCAACTGTAGGCAACTTAGTTACATACTTAGCTACTTAGGTATGGTTTAGAGCCACTAGAAATTGGTGGAGAAGCCTGGTGATTGCTCCTTGGAATCAGTATCACATCAGATATATATAGTGATTCAGATCATCACTTCATAATGAATGCAATTTCAATTATCCACAGCCACCCATGAGACAGTCAGAAATCAGAAATTGTGTATCCTCTGGATATATGTATGCCTCACAAAAATTATGAAAGAAAGATACATGGAAATCAATAAAAATATTTAGATGCCATGAATTAAGACCAAGATATTTATTTTGATCAATTACTTCTTGACGTTACTATCACAAAAAAAAATGCTTGCTAACATTAAGCTCATCACTCAATGCACCTACAGTGTTTTCAAAAAGAAATGCAGCTGCTCTTCTGGCCAGTTAAGTGCAAGACCAAACAACTTGATAATAATATATTGGGCATTTGGTTGATACCACTATCAAGGTGATTCATCAAAGCAAAAGTGCTGGAAATCCGTTAGCCATCTTAACTTGATCTTAACATACTTCATCAAACATCAGAGATTCCATTAATTTTAAAGAAAACGACAACACTCTTAAATTTGCAAAACATGTTTCGACAGAAACTTCTGTCATCTTCAGTTGATAGATTTACAAAGCGTTTGCCACGTTTTATGTACATTCCGTTGTTACTATGTAATTAGCATTTTTCCTACTTATAAATTCAACTTCTAACGCTTTGTAAATCTATCAACTGAAGATGACAGAAGTTTCTGTCGAAACATGTTTTGCAAATTTAAGAGTGTTGTCGTTTTCTTTAAAATTTTGACTTGCCTGCTGACATCAAGACCCTTTAGATTCCATTAAACATTAATGCCAAATGTCATCCAAACATCCCACAAGATTGGTGTGACCAGCTACTAATAAAATTAACTGAAAGACTGTATGCAGGAGGAGGAAGTCCAAAGGATGTGTACATTGATGAGAAAGAGCTTACTTTAAGTTTAATAATACTTTGTCATGTGAATACAACTAAGTTGATACAAAACAAAAAAGTGCATGACTGGAGAATAATTGGGAGAAACTAAATTCCCATACAAAGAATATTATCTAATATTACACATTCTAAAAACTAAGAGGTGAAATTTAAACGTGGCCCAAAGCTAACCTAATCAAATTAAATCAAATACTTGTCTCTTACAAGTCACCCCTGATTTGAGATTGAGACTAAAAATCATGAAGTAATCCAAAGCAAACCTAATTAAATTACATACTTGTCACTCACAGTCAAGCTACATCTGATTTAAAATTGACACCAATAATGTAATAGATAGGACTTAAAACTGCTTAAAGAAGGTGCATGCATGATGTTCGATGGAACACCATTCCAGTCTGTTATGTAGCGATTAAAAAAAGAAAAGCTGAAGGCCATATATACATTTAGCCATGCCAAGCCTAGAATCGGAGCTGCACACTCTCACCGAGCAACTTCGCAAGAGTTTATTTGGGCCAGTTTAAATTGTGTCCAAAACAATTGAGCAGCAGCAGGGAAAACGAAGAGTTTTCGATAGTAAACGTTTGCAAAAAAGAAAAAAAAAAGACGGACATTCTTGAGTCTTACTACTTTGAGATGAAAGCGTAAAGGGATTCAAAGCGGATCAAAAAAAAACAAAACAAAACAAAACAAAAACACTGCAAGCGAACAAAGTACGATGCCGGCGAGTGTTTGCTCGAAGAAGGAGAAGGTGGAGAAATTAAACAAGACTAGCTAGTAATTAAAATAGCTTGTAATGATAAAGCTAGGAAAATCGGTATTTATTTTGACATAAATGCCCCTAGAAAAAAAAATAAAGGGTACAAACTCTTCGTTTACAGCAGTCAACAGGAATTGACCGCGGTTCAGAAACAATATAACAACAAACATAAGACTTATTACAAGAAAACAAAGCACAATATGAATAATATTTCTTCGAAGATTCTTGGAGAAGGTGCAGAAATTGGACAGGTAACAAAACTATCTTGTATTAAGCTAGAAAATTTCCTTAGCAGATTTGACATAAATGTCCGTAGAAAAGACAAAAAAGAGGTCCGTACCTGATCGTTTAGAGCAGTCAACAAGAATCACTGAGACAGCAATCACTCGGAATGCGACAGAGCTGAATAATAGAGCCATTTCCCACAAAATCTTTCCTTGGCTTACACAAAACGCTTAAGTGCTTTGATGGTTTTACTGTTACTTCCCATGTCTTCCGAAGAACCTTCTTCAATTAATGATTCTCAGTGGCAAAACATCATCCAGATAACGAAGAAAGCGCTTGCCAAACCAAACGAGCATTTCTCTCGCAGACCCGTCCACTTTAAAATTTATCAAAACCAGCCAGCCAGTCAACCCATTTCGCTGTTTTTAACATCCAAACGCTGATTCTTACCGGTTCAAACAAACGACATGTTTAAAGACGGCGAAACTTAATTGTTGTTTACAGGCTGCTTTCGACGAAGATCTCTTAAAGACTTGACGAAGTGAAGCGCGCTGGGTTTTGACTGTTTTGGCAGCATTTTGACAACTTAATGTCAGATTTTGAGAAGTGCACATGCACATGCATTTGATCGGATTTTTTATTTTTACTCGAGCTCGAGTCTCCCCCTTTAATGCTTAATTTTACGAGGACTCATTGCGATTACGTGTTGATAAGATAAGGGCAAAAGTTTCTTAACGCTACTGTGAGGAACCAAGGTCGAAAAACAGTCAGCCAAGCCGAGTAAAAACACTCGTTCGCTTGCAAAGAAAACAACGTAACAAAACAAACAAACAATTCAACTACTTCTTTGCGTCCAAAACGAGTACAGATGATTGTTATTTATATCCATTCGAGAGAAAAATACAAGTTTCATTCCTGAACAAAAGTAACAACGATTAAACCAAATGTTAAGCTTCTATTTATTTATTTTACCTCACTGTCCTGTGTTGCAGAGGTTTCTACCACTTGAAAATGCGTAAGCTTCAGTAAAGTAAAAACAAGCATCCGCAAAACTAGCAAACGGTTTGTCCAAAGAAAGAGCTTCTTCCACAGAGTTTGAGCTACTCATTCCTCCCATTAATACCGGTGAACTGTTAAGTGACTTTTCTTGGTGAGATGCAAGATCCCGCGGTGAAGTGAAAGCCCTTGAAGCGTTGAATTATACTGTTTTCAACCGCACAATCTTTGAAGCTTTTCCTGAGAAAAATCTTCCGTCCTTCCTTTCATCACTTGAAAATTCACCTTCCGGAGTATCTTTTGACAAGTTCTTGATCTTTATGCTTTTTACGCGAAAGACAAACTTCGATCGAAGAAGATGAAGTTGTTTTGCTCAACATAAAGAAACCAACTGAATGTGAAATTACCAGCCGCAGAAAGCGCGCGAAAAATTTTAACGGCCTCGATTTGGTTTGGGTGTCCCACACTTGGCTTGAGCCTGCGATCCAATCGAAAGCAAGTACCTGGTCAGCGGTCAACTTCAAAAAAACAGCTGACCTCGATGAGGTCTTAACTTGAGCCCGCGATATGGTCACGTTACACTGGTCAACGGATACCTTGTTTTGACAGGTGTCAATTGGCTATAAGATGGATATCCAGTATCAAAGATGTACGCTGTAAAGTAGCTGGTCAGCTGGGCCAGGTGGAGTATGGCCGCCATGTTGGATTATTATGATTATTATTAGGATATTATTAATTATTGGGCGACTCCGTCGTCGTCGTCGTCGTGCGTACGCGCCCACGAGCAATACCGCTAGCCATTTTTACCATGAGAAAAGCAGTTGACGGGTTTCTATAGGTATGGTGCTCCGCTTGACGGCCCTTCG